>JAABOM020114649.1:0-23570 GCA_011800125.2 Solanum clarkiae | reverse complement strand
AAACACTCAACTCCTATACTTATGCACCATAATTAACTTAAGTCCAATTACACGATATTTACAAAAATTTTCCAAAGCAATAATTTACCTCAATTAAAATATTTACGGGGTCTAACACTTCTACACGTGTCATTGTATTCCTGTAGCGGCTACAATATACTAACACAATATATATTTGTTCAAATGACTTATCTCTGTCTCATTAGTACCGTTTAGGTAATATTTGATACTAATTTTCAAAAATTTAATATGCACCAAATTCATACTAATATTTTAGATTTGGTTTAAAAAAGTAAGCAACTTCAACTAACAGTAGTATAAGCATGTCATTAATTTAAAGAATAATGTAAGTACAAATTTAAGAAGTATTATCAATTTTGGGATGCAAAAAGCAAGAAATAGAACACGTGACCAAAGTGAGATGGTAGATGAAAGCTGCAAACAGTTTCTATTCATTAGATATGAGAGTATGGAACATGCTAACGAAAAATCAAACACCAAAATAGGGTAGACATTTAAGAATGTCGAACTCATAGGAAAATTATGCATAAGAAACCAACTATACATAGTGTAAGCAAAGAATATCGACGTAACAAATGAGTCGTAGTGGAGTGTAAGTGACAACTTTCTTACTCAGAACTGAGAACACAACAAACAGAGTCTAAATAAAGCTAACAAACACCAGATACTATTTCCCTCATATTGGCTATTTAGACAAATTGTATCAACAAAATGTTGTCGACAGTTCCAACTATACACAAATTTCCACCGGATAAAATAAAGTATTTCACAGAATCGGCAATTGAAAGAATACCTGAATGGAACCCGACTGATCAATACTACAATATGAAGTTAGCTGAAGGTAGAATAGAGAAAGTTACTCTTCCCGGATAAAAAAGTTAGCCTCTTAACTGTTGGCAGAAAACAAAAAGTACCACTAATCCCCTGTGCTTTTAGATTATAAATAAAAGCCACATTATTGCGTCTTATCCATTCTGCCCCCAGGTGATCTGAAATCCCACGTTGGTATATTACTACTTATTCTAGGTTTAGTGTCTCATAATGCTGAAAAATCTGCCTCAGAGAACATCGAAAAGAGGAAATAAGAGAATGCAATGAGATGGGCAGAACTTCTATCTAGTGTTATCAAAGACGCATCCTAATTGTACCTCAGTTATTGGAGGAATTACTATAACTTTTGCAAACTTAATCAACAAAGGAGAAACAGAGAGACTTAAGATGGAGAAGATAGAAAATTGCAAACTTCGCAATCTTGTAGTTGATTGCAGGAGGAAAAAGAGAAATTGGTTCATGAGAAAAAGAATCCTATTTAACTCACATTAGGCTAAAAGAATCAAAATCACTAATCTCAAATCTCATTTAATGCTGTGACAGAAGGGAATGTGTGTGCCTAATACACAATAGTTGGACTAATAGCTTGAGTAGTAATCATCAATATTAGTTCTCTTTGATCAATAATGTGAGTAAACATCAATCTTAAGTAGCATTTTTTCCCATTAAACTTAGTGGCATGCTATCTACGCGTCTAGGGAATCCAGAAGAACGGTAGTTACTGCTACGCTTACGGACTAGCTCAAGCCATTAGGCAAACCGATATGCCGGCCCTGCCGTGTAGACCAGTTAAGTGCCTGACTGCGACTTGTGATCAACAAATTCCATCTGATACAACTTCTTCGTATGTCCTACACACTGCTACTTTAGATGGCGAAACTAAGGTTTGGAAGATTTTTGTTCCATTTCAGTAAAGTTGTCAATACACTCTCGTTGATCCAATGACGTGCATGATGCACATGCTCAAGATTTGCCAGTTAACATATCTATATAGTATTATATTTTGCACTATAGATTGTTGGGCAAGTGACCAAAAGAAGAAAATATCTAAAAATTTTCATCTTTTTCCTTCTTTAGTTGGCAATGAGATAATTAAGGTTGAAATTACGAGTAAAGAGCTTTTACCTACCTAGCCGTGTGAGATTGAAATGGGAGAGAGTTTCAACTTTTAGAAAAAGACATGTTACTGTATTATCTAATGGTTAGTTTGGATGGTCACGTCAGAGCATGAGTCATGACCATGTTCATGTAGCTCTTTTCTTTACCTGCTCTTCTATATTTCCTCTTAATCTTGTCTATTCGATGCTAAACCTGGTGAAAATACATCATCCTAATTGTGCTCTAGTTATTGGAGGAACTACTATAACTTTTGCAAACTTAATCAATAAAGGAGAAACAGAGAGACCTAAGATGGAGAAGATAGAAAATTGCAAACCTGGCAATGTTGTAGTTGATTGCAGGAGGAAAAAGAAAAATAGGTTCATGAGAAAAAGGAATCCTATTTAGGTAATTTATATAGAACAATTTTTCAATAATGGAGAAATTAGTACAAAAAATAAATAGACGACTGTTATGTTGAAGTTTAATCACATTTTTCAGCAACCATACAACTTTCAGTGATCAAACCATTTATATTTGTAACTGGAAAAAGTTCAGCCATCATGAGTTCTTTATTTGTAATTGCACCATTCAATTCAATTAAAATGCTTAATCAAAAACAGATTTAAAGAAAATGAGTAAAATACTATGTGAACCAAACCTGTTGAGACATTGTGATTTTCATATTCTCTGGAAAAGTAAGAGAAAAATAAGAGATTTGGGAAAGGAAAAGAAAGGTCGGGAATGAAAAAACAAAATGAAAGAAGAAAGGGACAAAACATTAAGTGCATACGCTAATTTTATTGGCTCATTATTACTGGGTCATTACGTGGTTGAGCATTTCAACAGTTTAAATATTTATTATTATTTTATTAATAATTAAATACATAATTTGTTATTTAAATATATAATTATTATTTTATGAAGTATTAAATACATAATTTGTGTCTTTTTATTAAAGTTGGGGTAAAATAGTAATCCAACTTTGAAAGTTGGAGCTTGCCACTTTTAATAATATATGATATGATGATATGATATGAAATGATATGTGATATATGTACGGAAGAAAATAAAAAGAGTTTGAATTGAGAGGGGAAAAAGGATTAGATTGTAACACCCCAATTTTTTTGAAGCTAAGACCGAGTCATCCTTCATATGACATATGATTTTAATTGATGAGTCCTAATTGAGTATAGGTGTTAAATTTAAATTTTTAATTTGGAAATAGAATTGGAGATAATCTAAGGTCACACGAACCCTCAAGTACAATGTTAAGCTAAAAGCTTTCAGCGTTTGAGTTCTAATGAAAGATTTTATAGAAGTTAGATGGACCAACGTCTTTTAAATTTTATATACATGCTAGGATCAATTTCTAAGTATTTAAAGTGTATTAGATGTGATTTAGAGTCATAAGGAATTTTTTACATCAAGTTAAGTCCAAAGAATTTCTACTGACTAAGTTTTCGTATGAGTTGATAGAAGGGTCAACTTCAAATGATCATATCTCCTAAAGAATAATGAGTTAAGTGACCCATAATATATCAAATTGAAGATCTTTGAATTATCTTTCCAGTACATCCAATGTCGCCTTAATTAGAGTTCGGAGTAAAAAGTTATGACCCTTTTAATGAAGGAGTGCAGAGCTATCTCCGCGTCGTGGACCCTTACTTGATAAGATAGGTGACGTGCCTTTATTCTATTTTGAGGGTACTTTTTATCTTAAAACATTTGGGGGTCAATTTAAGGTCCTAAAATGTATAAAATATCAGTTTTCGTAATAAAAACCCTCTCCTTTACTCCTAAACATAAACGCTTAAGAATCATCAAAAAGCCATCAAGTTAGGATTAGCTTTCATGATTCATCCTCAAGGTAAGTTATTGTTCATAAATTTCAATCTATCCAACCCAAATTTCTTCATCTGTTCATGAATTTCTAATAGAATCTTAAATCATAACCTAGGGTTTCAAGAAAACAAATTATAGAATGTCAAGAAAGGATTTCTTGATTCTTGTTCTTTAAGAATTAGGGTTCTTCATCAAGAACTCTAAAGATTCTAAGTCAAGAATTCAAGAATCAAAGAGAAGCCCTTCAAACAATGTCTTCCAAGTTCTTCCACTCTAAAAGATCTATCAAGATCGAGGATTTTCTCCAAGAAAGCTTGTATTCATCAAATTTTGATTGTAATATCAACTTTCCAGGTATGTAAGGCTAAAATAAAAGTATGAGATTGTTCTCTCATGTGCCCCATAGATGGTCATAGAAGAGTTGAAAGTCAAACGAGTCTACATACATGATTCTTGAATGGTTTCTTGAAAATTTTATTACTTACATGTATTTTCATATGTTGATGATCATCATAAACTTGTTTTCTTGGATTGAATACTTTTCATGAGATAGTGCCTAAACCCTATATGTTAACTTTTGAAAGCATGCATAAATGAAGATAGGGATTGAGTCTAGAGCGCTTGATTGAGGATGCGGATTTTTGATTGTGATTGGGATGAGAAAATGATGACGAACTGATAGTATTTGATAATCTATGAGTTCCCAAATGAAATCTAGTGAATTGTCTATTCGAGTGTTCCCTAATGATTGTTCTAAGCCTTGAGATATTGATTGAGATGTTGATTAATGAGATGATGAGTGTCTCTATGGGACTAATTGAATGACGAGTGCCTCTATGAGAGTGATTTGAGATGAGCTGATTAAGATAGTTTGATTGGATAGATTGTTTTATGAGAATGAGTCATGGGAGGAGTATCGAGTACTGAAAGAATAAGAGTAAATCCAACTCACACTTGACAAACTATGTAGCCAAGCATAGGTGAGGATTAGGACCATCACGTCACATTATGTTGAGGTTCCCTCTGATTAGAAGTCACTGAGATCAATAGAGGACTTATAGATTGCTTTCTCCATTTGGACTTGTCCATTATGGCTTCAATTTGTTCCTTACCTGGTAAGTACAGAACGACTGTGGCAACATTAGCGAGATTGTTGTACGATCACTAGCTCATAAGTGATTGTTGTCAGATAAGAGAAACTCCCAGAAAGTTCCTACCTTGGGTACTCTGAGTCGTGATGAGATGAGATGTGATGAGATGAATTTAGTAGAGGCCATTTAAGATAAAGTCTGATTTGATTGACGAGGTTTGATGGGTCACTTATCTACTCTTTATTCTTGCTTTAGATAGACATTTGACATGTTGATTTGTTATTACTCTTGAGTTGATTGACGTTTCATATTATTCTACCTATTTTTGTTTCATTCAGCTATTTTACATACCGTACATTCCACCTATTGACGTCACTCAGTGTTGCATCATTTTATGATGCAGTTATAGGAATTAGAGATCATCAACAGGCACATCATTGAGGATCTAGGATGTTCAGCTGATTGGTGAGCGTCCCCTACTTCGAAGGATTCATTATATTTATTTCATCTTGCTCAGAGTTAGACTTGCTTAGCTTTATTTCGATTGAGGTAGTCATGAGTCTGTCAATGGCACCACTTGATAGTAATAGAGACTTCATAGAGTAGAGTCAAATGTTGATGTTAAGATTGTAGGCTAGTTCTTTCTACTAGCCTTCTATTATATTATTATTATTTTGAGACTATATGATAAGATGTGCCCATCTACTTTTTCTTTGTCTTCCGCTGATTAGTTGAATGTATGAATGAATGAATGTGATGTGACTAAGTGGTTTGCTTGGGGACTATCAATAGTCTTTGAGTACCGGCCACACCTTGGGTCCCTCATGGGGTGTGACATAGATACCATTTGTGCTTACCTTCGTGAAGATTATGTGTCAACGTAAATACACAAATGCTTATAAGAATGTTGGAAAATTGATATATTGGTGGTAATTTGTAGTATAGATATTTATCCATTTACATGTAGCTTAAAATGATGATAATTTATAATATGAACAAACTTATATAGAGGAGGGAAAGTAGATTAATAAATTATTTAAGATAACTTTTAATATTTCACTTTTGAAAAATGTTTCATGAAGAAAATAAAAAGTTTGAATCGTCGTTGAAAATATATATGTAATAACCATCATAAATATAGAAAAAAACACCATTTGGTATATATGCAGTAACTACGAATAGGAAAAATAAGGAGAAAATAGAGGAAAAGTCAAAAACAAATTAAGGGAAAAAAATAGCATTATTCTTTATCCCTAGCTATGTATGTATATAAAGATATATAAACTGCATCACTTACAAATTTAATTGGCAACACAATGATTTTTCTGTTAGTTACAATCCTTTCATTAGATAATTTCCAGCAACGAGTGCAGAAAAATAACTATAATAACCTTGCAATGCTTATAAATGATCATTAAACCACTAAATTAATGACAATGACATTTGAACTTTCTAAATTAAAAAAAAAGGATGATTAAGAGAATTTAATTTAATTTATTGTTTAGTAGGTTTTTCTAATATATCAAACAAATAGAAACTATTTTATAATTTTATTTGATGTAGGGCTAAAATGGTAATTCAATTTTGCACTTTGGATCTTCCCTCCTATTTAATATTTTATTTATTCATTAATTAAATATTTTATAATTTTATTTATGTAGGGGCAAAATGGTAATTCAACTTGTTAGTCCAGGCAAAATGGTAATTCAACTTTATCAAAGGTACATTATCTTCATCTATATCACTATCAGTTTCCATGCTAGGAAAGACCTCAGAAGTTGGAGTTTGATCAAAAAGAGGTTGAACATCGGTAACTTTTCTCCAAAATCCTTCTCTCCCTCTTCTAACATCATTGTTTTAACAGTAAAGAGATCTGAATTTTCATCTCTACAAAATTCCAAACTTTGAACTACTAATTCCTCACTAGCAGCTAAAATGTTTGATTCAGACCCTTTATCCATGGGGAGATCTTCATCGAAGTTTTGTTCAGACATGCCTGATAGATAGGGACCATGTTGGAATGTTGAAATAGGTACAACATCATTCCCGACTTGTGAACTAATTATGATGGAGAGATTAGGAGCAGATGTCTGGGAAGGATTGAAATCTATCAAAGATGGAGGAATCAGAGTCTCCTCAGGAGGATTGAGAGAGACTTGCAATTGGGAAGAAGATAGACTAGGGTTTGCACTTTGCATGACGTGCTCTTCGATAATGAGGATGACAGATGTAGGAATACGCACAGGTGCATCCATGATGGAGGATTGTTCTTTAGGAATTGAAAAAGTAGAAATAATAGGGTTTCAAGATTTGAAATAGTGCAATTTGTTAAGAAGAGAAAAGGAGTAAGAGCTAGTTAGAGAGGGCTTAGAGAAGGAAAAAAATAAATATGGGAAAAGAAGATGAAAAAAGGAAAAATTTTATAGAAGGGAAGAAACTATCCGGTCCCAATAGATATGTCCAATCGAATTAAAGTAATTTGACAATAGTTAAAAAAAGGAGACATGACACATGGCAGTCATGTCTATTCTATGCCAAATTCAAAATAATAGGTAAAATGCAAACCTGAGCAAGGACCATGTCCCACCATGTAAGATGAATGAAAATTGGTTTGGTTTCCCATTTTCTTTCCTAGTTTTGTTCAAATTACTGTGTATGTATACCTATAACAGGTGCAAAGATGAGTTTATCACAATTATGCATGATACAAATGAGGATACCTGCTCTCCAAATCAAAGTCATTAGGACAATTGTTGAAAAAAGGTTAGATCACTGTCAAATCTTCAGTAGTCCAAGCTTCAAACGATTCTTCTCAAACAAGTCTTTACTCAAGGGATTTGTGAAGATGTCTGCAATCAGTCTTGCAGAATTGCATAACAATATTTCACTTCTCCATATTATCTCTCAGAAAATGATATCTCACATCAATGTACATAATTCTCTTGTGATGAATTGGATTCTTTGCCATGTTAAGAGCATCGGTGTTATCACGTAAAAGAGGAATTGAGTTGCTCTTTCAACTGCAGAACCTAAGCATATGGCAGCTGCTTCTGGTTGTGCTCAATTATTGTGGATTAGACAAAAAAACTCAAGGATTTTGGTGTAATTACCAACTCAATTCCTCTTTTGTATGATAACACCAGTTCTCTTAGCATGGCAAATAATTCAATACATCACAAGAGGACTAAGCACATTGATGTGAGATATCATTTTCTGAGAGATAATGTTGAAAAGGGAAATATTGTCACGCAATTTTGCAAGACTGATGAGCTAATTGCAGATATTTACACAAATACCTTGAGTAAAGACTTTTTTGAGAGGAATTGTTTGAAGCTTGGACTACTGAAGATTTCATAGTGATCTAACCTTTCTTCAACAATTCTCCTGGTGACTATGAATTGGAAAGCAGGTCTCCTTATTTGTATCATGAATAATTGTGATAAACTCATCCTTGTACCTGTTATAGGTATACATACATAGTAATTTGAACAAAACTAGGAAAGAAAATAGAAAACCAAGCCAATTTTCATTCATATTACAAGGTGGGACATGGTCCTCACACAGGTTTTGCGTTCTACTTATTGTTTTGAATTTGGTATAGAATAGACGCGGCTGTCACGTTTCATGTCTCCTTTTTCTGACTATTGTCAGATCGCTTTAATTCGATTGGACATATCTATTGGGAACATATACGCTTCTTACCTTATATAAAATATTTCCTTTTTTCATCTTATTTTCCCGTATTTAATTTTTTCCTTCTGTAAGTCGTCTCTAACTGGGTCTTACTCCTTTTCTCTTCCTAACAAATTGCACCATGTCAAAACTTGAAAACCCTACTATTTCTACTTCTTCAATTCCTAAATAACAATCCTCCATCATGGAAGCACCTGTACCTAATTGTACACTTGTTATCTCTATTATCGAAGAGCACATCACCCAGCAAATCGTAGTCTTTCTTCTTCCCAATCGCAAGCCTCTCTTAATTCTCCTGAGGAGACTCTGATTCCTCCATCTTTGGTAGATTTGAATCCTTCCTAGATATCTTCTACTAATCTCTCCATCATAATTAGTTCACAAGTCGGGTATGATGTTGAAGTTGTTTCAACATTCCTACATGGTCCCTCTCTATCAGGTATATCTGAACAAAACTTCGATGAAGATCTCACCATAGATAAAAGGTCTGAATCGAACATTTTAGCTGCTAGTAAGGAACCAATAGTTCAAAGTTTGGCTTCTTTTAGAGATGAAAATCCAGATCTCTTTACTATTAAAACAATGATGTTAGAAGAGGGAGAGAAGGATTTTGGAGAAACCTCTGCCGATGTTCAACCTCGTTTTGATCAAACTCCAACTTGTCAGGTCTTTCCTAGCATGAGAACTGATAGTAATGCAGATAATGATAATAATGTACCTTCCTATTGGCTCTATTCAAAGGAGAATGGTAACTCCATCTGTGAAGGGAAAGGAAAAAGTTGAGCCAAAAGAAAAGAAAGGACCTTGTCCCAGGGCTA
This sequence comes from Solanum clarkiae, assembly GCA_011800125.2. Lineage (NCBI taxonomy): Eukaryota > Viridiplantae > Streptophyta > Magnoliopsida > Solanales > Solanaceae > Solanum > Solanum clarkiae. The sequence continues at coordinate 14,173 of JAABOM020114649.1, read as the reverse complement.
TCAAAAGTTCTCAAAGGAAACTTCTAAGTGACGCATTGAAGGCAAATAAGTACAAAAATATTGAGTGTAGATAAAAAAGGAGGAGAGTGTGGATGAAGATTTGCTAGATGACACCAACATTATTGATGTTTCTGTAGAAGATGAACCTAGTGAAGATGAAGAATGACTGGTTGTGGTTAGAAAGGGAAGGAAGCATGTATTAACAAAGGACCGTTCTCCCTCAAAGCCAAGAACAGAAGACGTTCGACACAACATAGTACTGTCAAAGACACTTCAAAAGTTGGGAAAGAGAAGTGCAAAGGAAAAAGTGTTGCTGAGTCGGAGGAAACATTCGGTAATGATCTGCTTGAGGGGCCTAGTCCCTCGAAGGAACTGAAAAAAGAGGAAAGAGTGAAAATCTTGAGGACCTAAAAGGTTTTAAGTGGTCAAATGTTTGATCCCGAGTTTGCTGGGAGACCAGGTATGAGTGATCTGGTTGATACTATTGCAATACCGGATTGATCCCTCAACTCCAATGGCCAGTCCCTGATTTACATGAGAAAGGGGTTCGAGAGTTCTATTATAATTTGGGGTTGAATGAGGTGAAAGAGTTCTATTATAATTTAAGTAAGGTAACTAAAAGTGACTTACTAAAGAGAGCATGTTTTACTTTAAGCATTTATTTCTAATTTGATTATTAAATTGTATAACTGAGAGAAGTAGTTTTAATTGTTCAACTTTACTCATAATCATCATACCCTTATATTATCATATCTACATGTATACCTATAGTACCTTAAAGCATGAACTCTTAAATTTCAAAGTTAAATTACTAAAATGTCCTCCTTTAACTACAAAACCTAAAAAACTATTCGCGCGAATAACCCCAAGCCCATCAGTGCTTCTGTTCATTGATGTGCTTATCCATATAAACACCGCTTCATATTAGCTTTTCAATCGCGAATTATGTATGCATGGGTGTGAATATTCTTATCAGTTATCTTGCTGCTGGTTGCCTTAATCATCATCATCAGTGTGTTCTGCGGTAGGTTACCTGCTATTTACCTTATTGACACTAGTGAAGCAGAGTGTCATAGAGAGATTGATTTACCTTTGCATTGTATTTCTATTACTTTCTAGTAAAAATAGGATGGTCTTTAAGGTTATTAGGTTCTAAAGGGAAAGGAGAAGACGTGCAAGTTGTTTTTTCATTGGTCTTTATATGTTGATATTCTGAAAAACTTAACAATAATATATCCAAACTGTATGTCGATGCAGAAAATGATTTTTTGCAGATGATGATGGAACTAAAAGATTCATTGTTATTTCTGATCATTTCATTTGACAAAGAATCAAAATATTATAAGTGGCTTTTGAGCACAAAGAGGTAACGAACTTTGATGGATGGAGGCTTTTGGCATTGTTCATCCTCATCATCGTCTTCAACTTCTGGAAGCATCAACATTGCAAAAAGCCTCCGTTCATGAAAGCTCATTAACTCCTTGTGCTCAAAATTCCACTAGTAATATTTTGATTCCTCCACAAACAAAATAATCAAAAATACAATCAATCATTTACTTGCCTCATCATCTGCCGAAAATCATTCTCCGTATCAATATATAGATTTAATATATTATTTAACTCCTTTAGAATATCAATATTTATAGACCACCAATCTACAACTTGCACGTCTTCTTCTTCCACTTTTGAACCCAATAACACCAGAGGCAATCCCCTTTTTATTATCAAATCATAGAAAATACAATTCCAAGGTAAAACAGTCTCTCCATAATATTCCACTTTAGCAGCGTCATTGTGCATCAATGGTGTTTGCGATCATAAGACATTCCACACTGGAATGGAACATTAAACGGTAAAGGAATGAAATAATATGTGGAGAGCTTTGAAGAAATGACAACTAACTATCAATGTCACCATTTTAGCTAGGAGCAAGAAATGTATGACTTTTCCTTTACTTTCTCTTCTTTCTCCTACATTAATATACTAATTCAAGTGTTATCCTTTAAACTTTTCCTTTCTTATAAATTCTCTTCTAATTAACTACATTTGTAACTACCAAATATAATTTAATGAACATTATGATACCTTTTTATGGTTATGAGTATATGCCTAGGTAAGCTCATATAAATGTATAACTTTTGAGCAATCTAAGATGAAAATTTCGTATTTTATCAAATACTTATCATAATATCTCTAATTTTTTTAGGAAATTATAATTATGATATTCTAATTTCCTTGTTCACATTACATGTTATCACTTTAACAAATTTCTTTTTATCTCATACTAGCATTTCAAATCTATATAATCTCTGTCTATACACTTCGTTATTCTCTCCAACAAACTACCTTTTGAATATTGCTCCTTATTTCTAACCTCTATATCTTAATTGAAAATCTTTTTTTGATAAACAATTTTAATAACCTTTCAACATATTTATCAAAATGCAATGGTTGTTGGTTGTGGAACGCAACTTTCTCTTCCCCACCACAAACCATTTTCCATTGAAGCACTAGAAAAAACCAAAAAGAGGAAATCAAATAAAAAATTAAAGGTGAGACAGTTGAATACACCATTGACATGATTGCTAAACCTTTCTTTGAATGATCTATTGATCTTCATCTGTGGACCTCATCCTACAAGGAAAATCAGGGACAATAATAGATTAACCAGTGTCAATCCTTCTGTACTTAAATCTTCTCACCTTCCCACAGGGAGGGAAGGATGCAGGTAGGGTGATGACATCGTGGTACATGTCCTCGGTAGCTGTGAGAGGGAAAAGTTTGAAAATGTTTACCACTCATATGTGTATACGTACCCCTTCACCATTGGACTTGGTGATTCATCCATCAACAAAGTTATGCTTAATTTTTTATGTTGAGTATGAGGTTTTCCTAGACCAAGTCCGTCCATCTAGACGGAACGTAGTCAATTGTCTTTGTTACATTGCCAACAAAGTCAGGATGGGACTCACCTTGACTCATTTGAACTTTCTTTACTTCCCTAGACTTTTCTAGTGTGGTCGGAGTTATCATCTTAGAGCACCAAGGAGCTATCCTCTCTAATCATTATAATGAAGATATGAGTTAATCAATATTCTATGAAAATTAACCAAAATACTACTTTCATTCTATAAAAACTGTCCCCCATCACAGTCATGTTTACACACTGAGTGCTAAACAATTTAGAGGAAAATTCAAGGAGTTCAACCAAAAATTAATCATAGCTACACTTAACAAAATCAGTAAGGGCTGTATCCCCAGCCAGGCTTGATCTACTGGTAGCTTACTTTCTCTGCTAAATGAACTCCTACCTGAGTACCAGTTCATGAATCACGTCTAATATGTCACCTATTCTACGTTTCATATTTCAATTCGTCCATGTATTAAACCAAGTTTCACCCATATATGTAGTTCTCTTGCTTTTTGAAGGCATCAACGCTTCTATTCATTGAAGGCTTTTGCAATTTATAACTTAGAATTAAAGGAGTTTTGCAGTATTTGAGGGAAAGAAAATGAAAGATTTTTTTACACTCGGTGCAACATGTGTTCCCTTTAAGTTAATACTTCATCCGCAAGCTATGATATTCCATTTGACTTAGAACTAAAGTCTGTTTTCAACACAATGATGCCACTTTATTTTCCAAATCTATAGAAGCTTCCTCTCTACACTTCATTCTCCTCTACAATGACCCACCTTTTTGACACTACTTCGAACCTTCATGTCTTCATCAAAATAAGTTTTTCATTTTATAATTATTTTATCAAACATTTAATGATATTTGACATGTATGCATCTTCCTCTCCACCACAAATGCAATGATTGTTTGTTCTGGACAGAACCTTTCTCCTTCCCACGATAATCATTTCTCCAATGAGGCATCAGAAAAAATAAAGAAATAAATAAGAAAAATTATACAATTAAACCCACCATTGAAATGATTGTCAAATCATTGTTCTTCAAGGATTTTCATCCTTAAACTCCATCGACGAGGCAAATCAGGGATGGCGATAGACTAACCAACAACTATATTTGTTGCGCGGACTCTTCATTTTTGCTACCGAACCCATCTCGACATGGTACTAGTGCGGGTGCGGACGCAAGGTGCATCTCCGATTCGGTCAATCCCATCTGTATACTTTGACCATAATCAAGAACTCAAATGAGGTACTAGGGTCTTGGTACTCCTGTTCTTTCATCGTGTCGAGGAGAAAATAGAAGAGAGATGAGAGGAGAGGCGAAGGACTGTGGCTCTTAACATTCTTGGTGGAGAAAAGAGAACAGAGAAGAGAGAAGAGAGAAGAAAGAAGAGAGAAGAGAGACAAGAGACGAGAGATGAGAGAAGAGAGACGAAAGACTAGGGGTTGCGGCTCTTAACATTTTGATAAGATAAAATAATATAAAATTAGGGTTTTTAGAAAATGTCTTGCTTACTCTTGATGGACTGCATGTTGCAATTTAAATTATTTCATTATTTGGGCCCAAACATATAGGAATTACTTCATTTTTTTTTGGGGTAGAATTCCCCTATAAATTATATTTATATGTCTACTATATTCAATAATATTTTGTTTTATAATATAAATTATACATATATAGCCGAATCCCGCATCCATATCCACTCTCGGGTTCGCACTCTTGAATCTTAAAATTTAGAATTTGCCAAATCTGACTATTGAATTTGCACTCGCCTTAGATACCCGCACCCGAGTTTGAGCATCATAGACGGATATCCTTCCGTAATTGAATCCTCTCACCTCCACACATCCTAGGAATAATGTAGGTGGGGTAAAGATGGCTGATTACACATCCTCTGTTGCTATGGGAGGGTAACATTTTAGAGGCTTGGCCAGTCATATGTATATACGTACCACTTCATGCTTGGATTTGGAAACTAATCCATCAACCTATTGGTCGTATTGTCACTGGAAATAAATTAGCTGGAAGGTTATATTTGAATGTAACTCCTAAAGTAGAAGACCCTAAAACTAGAGAGGATAGCTTCTCGATGATCTAAGTTGAAAAATCCGGTCACCTCAGAAAATTCAAGGATTGTAAAGAAAGATCAAATGGATCTCAGTGAGTCCTAGCCTGAGTTTGTTGGATCAACAATGAAGGCAAATGATTGCTCACCATATAGATGACCTAATATGAGCTAAGGACACTTCTTAATGGATGAGTTGCTAAATCTTATAGTTAAGGGGTACATATATTTGTACGAATAATTACCCTCTCTTAAGTGCTATGGACTTTACAAGGATGTTTTTTTTTTCCAACAAACAATGTTCTTGAGTTGTGGGGTGACGAGAAGATTTAATTATAGAAGGATAATCATTGGTCAATCAATTAAATTCCTTGATTTTCCGAATGGATGGTGTTGGAGGATGAAGATCTTTTTCAAAGGTTAGTTCGAGAATGTAACACCTCATAATTCTAGTTTTAAGATCCGAAATTTGTCGTGGCAAACACATAAGATTGAACCTAGTTATGAGTTACTTGTACCTATATTTTAAGGATCATTAATATATGTGGAAAGTGTGTTGGAAGTAAATTCAGGTCATGAGAGAGTTCAAGTACTTACTTGAGTTCAAAACCTTTCAACTGATTATTTTTCACATTACATTATGCAAGAGTCAAATTTAAATAACCACAACTCTCAACACACAAATAATTAGGTGGCCCATAATATATCAAATTAAAGGTATTTGAATTATCTTTCCAACTCCGCCTGCATTGCCTCATTTGGAGTTCGTAGAAAAACTTTATGACCATTTTATTATGGATAACAAGGGAAGAATTTGTTCTACGACCTCGACTTATGAGTCATGGACTGAACTATGATCCGTCCTTTCAGTTTGTAGAATTACATTTGCAAGTCCATATTTTAGTCACGAAATCTACGAACCCAACCACGAGTCTTAAAATCTTCTACGAGGCATGGTTTGGGCTTGTAGAATGAGTTCTAGGACCCCAAAATCCATCCCAGTTTTTACGAACGAATTTGTACAATCCGTATAAGCTTATAAGGACAGTACGTACTCCTGTAGATGACTTAGAAAGTGTTTTAAATAAAGGATATTTTCGTCCTTTAAGCCTAAACTTGTTAGTTTTCACCTAATCAAATCCCTAAACGTGATTCTTCAACTTCATTATAGTCAAAACATTCTCCAAACTTAGAACGTAGTTTCAAGAGGAGAACAACTAGGGCTTTTAAGCACTTTCTTCAAAGTTATTAAGAATCTAATTCCTCCAGATATACAAGGCGTAACACCCTGTAAAATTATCGAAACACCCATAAAATGTAATCATCTGCACAATACATCTTCCAAAGATCCAGTTGGAAATCCGAGATCGGATTTGCGATCAGTGGGGAAAATCGAGTGGAAAAATGGTCTCAGCCTAAGTTAAGAGCAACTGAAGCAAAACATAATTTTTGCTAATTAATGGTGGGACAGTGTACGTTCGAACCCTTGGTGCGACGTAGAGGGGGTGCAGAGTGACACTTAAAGCTTTTTTTTTTGACGGGAATCTGAAATTTATGAAAGTTCACAAAGTGTACTGGTCCGCACCCCTAGCACGTTGCGGGCCTGTACAATTTTTTTGATTTCTTTTCTTTTAATTCCAGAAAGGTTATTTCGGGTATTTCTAACCTATTGCTAAATCCTAAAATGTGTTTAAAATACGTTTTATTCCTATTAGGGGTTTCAAAAACCACTTGTTTCTTATGATTCTACGTAAGAATTCCTGAGAGAAGATGAATAGAGAATTGAGAGTTTCAAATTTGGGTGCAAATTCTTGAAGGAAACTTGATAATTCTCCAATCCAGATATGTAAGGATACCCAAAGCATGAGTTTGTTCTCTCATGTGACCCTAATTGTAGAGAATTGAAAAGTTGAAGATAATGAGACCTTTCTGTATAAATTCTTGAATGTTTTAAGGGAAACTATTTTATCTTATCTACATATTTTCTCGAATATGATGACTTTCATAACTGAATTACTTGTTTACATAGTTTAGAACGAATGAGTTGTATGGGCATATAAACGCTACATGATTATTTGGATAATGAGTCCAGGAATGAACCTAGGCATTGTTGTCTAGAGACTTGATCACATAATTGCATTTGTTGGTTGTGGTCCGAGTCTTGAATTGAACGAAATAAAGTTGATGATAATGAATTGAGAACCTCAAAGAGGTTGAACGTAATCTTAAAGAAATATTCCCAACTCCTCGAGTTAATGAATGAATAATGAATTAATGTCTTAGTCCAAAGGAGACTAAATGATAACAAAGGATGGAAATTAACGTTTATGAGCATGTTGAGTCTATGGGAGAATTATCGAGTACCGAAATTTGTAAGAGTGAGTCCTACTTGCACTTATAACTACGTGAACAGCGTAGGTGAGGATTGATCCACAAGCAACAGATGTTTCCTAAGTCCCAAAAAAGGACTTAATATTATTTCTATCTTGGATCCAATAATATACGGCTTCTATCCCGACAAGGTATTGGGCAGATGGGGCAACGCCATTAGTTCATTGTGCCATCACCGACTCATAGGTGATGGGTGTAGGTTCAAGAAACTCCCATATAGGATTCCATCTTGATAATGCCCTTATGTTGATGTGATTGCCTGAGTATTAAAGAATGTTAAATGAAATAGTATATATCCCTTGTTCCGAGATGAGATGAATGCTTAATGAATTGATGTTCCCATGTATCCTGCCTATTTCACATACTTTTAGCCCGTCTGCATACCGTACATTCCACGTACTGACGTCACTCTAGCGTTGCATCATTTTATGATGCAGATTCAGTAGATAGCGAATTTCAACAGGCGAATCGTTGAGGTCCAGACTTCCAACTCCAGAGACTTGGTGAGTCCTTCCCTTCATTCAGAGGATGCCTTTTATTTCTTTTCTCTATATTTTGGATCATTTTTGAGTTTGTGGTAGCCATTGCCTGTCATGGTACCGTCTTAGATTGTTAGCTGTAGAGGCTTCATAGACATAGAGAGATTATGGATTGATGTTGGGGTTCTTTTTCCCTTTCCTTTTCTAAACTAAGTTTACTTTTCATTCTCTGACACAAGATGGATATTGATGACTAGTTTTGCAGCCTATGGCCCTTGTTTCTTTGATGGAGATATGGTATCTCGCTAATATGATTTCTTATGTCTTCCGCTAGTCTTAATGAAAGAGCGAATGTAATGAGGCCAGGTGGTTCGCTTGGGGACTAGGAATAGTCTCTGAGTGCCAATTACACCTAGGGTACCCTCCTGGGGTATTACACAAGGGCTACAAAATTCCTACTACATTATCTTACCATCATGTAACTACTACTTTCTTCAAGTATCAAGTTATGAGTTTAGAACAAGATTTTTTTTCATTATTAAATATTCTTGTGTATGTTATATTTGAAGGAAAGCATGAAAATTACTAAAGTTTTCTACTATATTGAGGTCCTAAGTCGAGATATTGCTTCTAGTTGCTAAACTAGTTAAACCAAAAAGTTACTATGAAAATCTACGAATTTCCAAGTCTTTCTTTAAACACAATAAAAGTATTAGCATAAGTATTTTATGAACAGTGAAGTATGAAATCTATGATTTTGGATAGCTTTGAGAAAAGTTAAGAGAATACTAAGTTGGGCAAGTTCCAAACAGAAGAAAAGTAATATTATGAATAAATATATTCTTTTAAGTATGAGCATATAATTAACACTATTGGGAGTAGTATTAAGCACCAATATAGGTAAGAGTAATAATAGCTCAAACTCATAAATTATGTAGCCAGTGTAGGATAGGATTGTGCAAAGAGTACAATTCCTTATTGCCACTAAGATGTCCTAGATTTGGGATGAATCCGCTCCCCTAGTACTTCTTCCCTTACCCTGGCAAAGTATGGGATGACTCTTATAGCATGAGAAAGACACTATATCATCATGATTCTTATAGTGATGGCTGTTGTTTAGAGAAATTCCCCAAGCTAGAGCAAACTAATTCTTGCATAAAGAGTTTCAGCATATGATATTACTTTCAGCATACACTTTAGTTATTATTTTTACCATCATATTTTGAGACATGCTTCTTGCTACCTTTGAGTATAGTACTTTATCCTGAGTTCCCTATTTTGGTTATTTTATATGCTCGTACATTTTTTGTACTAACCTTTTTTGGACTTGCATCATTTTATGATGCTGATGCAGGTGACAGAGTCCATCAACAGACACTCTGTTGAGGACCAACATTTCATTTAGTTATTGGTGAGTCCTCCTATTAGTCAGAGGCTTTAGAGTCTTATTTTTGTTTTAGCATTCATTTTTAGTTGTGGTAATTGTGGACCTATCACAGTAGTCGTTTCAGATTATTTTACTTAGAGGTTTCATAGACTAGACACTATGAGTCTTAGTTCTTACATTCAACTATTGTTGAGATATTTTCTCTTTTTAGTTTATTCGGATTATGGCAGCCATTTTAGTTCATTATTTCTAAGCTTATCACTTACTATTTAAGTCTTCTACTAAGTAAAGTAACCAGGCCAACTTGTTCTGTTTAGATCAGAAATGATTCTGGGTGTCAGTCATGTCTAGGGTGTAAACTTGGGGCATGGTAGAGAATCATGTAAATAGTGGGTTCAACTATATCACCTTTCATGTTTGATTTCTTCATTAGTGGTTCTTTTTTAATGCATCATTGGAGAAAGGATTGTGGTGGGTAAAGGAAATCATTTCCCGCTACCAACAATCAGAGCATTTTTGGTAGAGATATAGGTGAGAACATAATAAAATATGTTCAAATATTGTTCAAATGAAGATATGAAGGTAGTAAAGGAGGAACAACATCTGAATGGTGGTTCTATGTAGGGAAAAAAAAGTTTAGCGGTAAAGCTGATATAGATTTGGAAAATAAAGGATCATCATCATTGTTGTGACAACGTTTATTAGTTCTAGATCAATCAGAATATCATGAGCATGGCTGAAGAATTAAATGCCAGGGGACACATATCACACATTAAGTGTCAGAAAACCTTTCACTTGTTTCCGACCATGAATTGAAAAATCTTTTGCTTCCAAGTTATAATTTTGAAAAAAAATCCAAAAAAAAGAAGAAAATTATCTGTACGGGGTGAAAATAAGGTTCGATACATGGTGAATTTTAAAGTGACACTTGGAATATGTGGCATATTAAATGTGGCTGCATAACATGTATCATAGTGAGATCTCATCTAGATCAAAACGAAAGGTGCAAATCATAAGCTACCCCTCGATCAAGTTAGGGTTGAGGATTTGACCATTATAGAAACTCCTGAGATCTCCACTAGTTGTTAATTTGTAATAATGTATATTTATTATACCTTTCATGTGTTTTATTAGGGCACAATTCGGAGATTTTATCCCTAATAGGCAAAGAATAAATAGTGCTTGAATTCCTTGGTGAAGGAGGGGGAGACATATTTTTTTATTCATTCACAAGTACAAGAAAAAGAACTCTTAAAGTTGAAAGTTCTTTATGAGTTCAATTTTTCTTGATCTTAGGTCTCAGGTTGTATTGTTTATTAGTTGTGTCCACATCTAGGCTACTCCATTTAAATATATTTTGTTAACTGATTGACCATTACTGAAATGCCCCAAAAATATGCTTCAAAAATACCAGTAATGATAATTTTCATATATCTCAAAATCCATGTATGGTATTGAAAATCTGACTTTATATTCTCAATCAGAGGGAAATATTGAGTGGGAAATAGGTATAACCACAATTTTAGAGGACCCGTGATGAAAAAGAATTTTCACAAAAATTCAATTTTCAGTGGCCATCCGCGCCCTGACCACGACATGCTAGGGGCGCAGATCAGTGTTGAAAGACCATTTGCGATGGGTTCGCATCGTGGACCAGACGTGAACTACTGTTAGTTTTTCCTTATTTTTTTTCTCCCAAGGGACTTGAGTTCATAGCGCCATGCCCACTTATGCGTGAGAACACCTATACTTGGCTATTTTTCAACTCTATATCACTCAAGACCCTCTCAAAAACCCCTCCAAGACTTAACCATATATTTCACTCAAATTTAAAGGGTTCCAAGACTAACTTTGGGACTCAAGGATTCTCTTCAAGCTTCATGTTCTCTTCAAGATCATCTCAAGAAAACCCAAGTTTGAGGTATGTGGGTTTCATCCATTGGGTCCTTTCACCCATGGAGCCCAATCTTCCTTTTTATGAAAATTTGCATGTTTTCAAGTTGTACAATCTATGGGTATATCTTCTATGGATTTTAATTATAAATTATGTTTGGGTTTTAAGAAATGTTGATTGTTATGCATATTTATCTATGACAAGCTTATACTATGAATTAGTTTTGTCTATTGAGAATATGCATGTTTTGAGCTATGAAACTATGATCTATTATGAGATTTGATGATGAATTTCAAATTGTCTTATATGAGGGTTTGGTGGGTTGATTTACATTGAGTTTTCCCCTATTATTTCACTCTTAAATTGCATGATTTTGAACTAGCATTACATACCCACCAATTGTTTGATAAAATGTCTTGACAGGGATTCTCAAGTTATTGATGAACTACTATATGGTTTATAAGCCAAGTGACTTTATAATGATTAAGGTATTGTACGTATGCACTAAACTCGTGAAAAGTATCTGTAGTATTGCTAGTAGACCACACCTTGTTGGGGGGGGGGATTACAAGCCCAATCACCTTATTGAGGGGTGACATGCCTCAACCACCTTGTTGGGGGGTGACATATCCATACCACCATGTTGATGGGTTCATACATCGACTACCTTGTTAGGGGATGACATGCCCATACCACTATGTTGAGGGGTGGATACCTCGACCACTTTGTTGGGGGGTGTGTGTGACATGCCTATACCACCATGTTGAGGGGTGTATACCTCAATCACCTTCCAAGGGGGTGACATGCATTGGATTCCAAGTAGTAGTTGCTTGGTCTATGATGATTATGGTCTCTTCCTACACACGTATTATGTTCTATACAAGTTATATGATTTACAAGCATGTTTTACTTCGAGCATTGATCATGCATGCCATATTGATGCTATATTTATCCATTGCTTATGATTATGCATCTTGACTATGTTGGCTTATGTATTGTTGCATTGCACCCTACATACTTAGTACATTTAAACGTACTAATGCATACTCTATGCCTACATGATGTTACCATGTAGGAATCAGAGCACCTCTCAATCATCCTCCATGTGGCTAGTATTGGCATTTCGGAAGATAAGCTTTGGTGAATCCTCAAGTCCGGGGACACTAGCTATGCTACTCTAACTATTTGATACCTCTTTATGTTGAATACTTGATACTATAAGGGTGATCCTTGAAAGTGTCTTGGCTCCCGCTCAAATCTATGTTAGAAGTGTTGTTGGAACAATTGATGTACTTATGCTAAAAGCTTGAGTCTTAAATGTTTTTGAGTATCAAAGACTTCCCTTAATCCCATTTTCCTTATTTATATCTTTTGTTGTTGTTATTTTGCTTCTGCGACCAATTATGTGTGATTGATATGCTAAGACGCTTGTTAAAGGTTCCTTCGGGTTCCTCATTCGCCGTGTCACGTCTAAGACCTATGCTTGGGTCATGAAAAACTTGGTATAGAGCACTAGGTTGTTAATGGTTCTCAGAATACAAAACACCACGTCGTTTGGAGTCTTATTCATGGTTGTAAAGCGCTCCATAACTATGAATGGGAGGCTATGAGGCATTTTAGGAAATGTTTTACTTTTTCATGGTCTATATCATGCTTTAGACGTGAGTGTAAGGCTTTTTCCCTAATGAATTCTCTTTGTTATTCTAGATCATGCCGATTCTAAAGGGAGACTAAGGAGAGCCCGTACACATGAGTCGCAATCGACCCCTCTAGCTCCTCAAGCTCCTCAAGGTGGAGGGGTAGCCTAAGATGAGTTCCCGGATGCTATTACTATGTTGGCCCATATTATGACCAACCAAATTCACCTAGGGGTCCAAGCCCCTCATACTCCCACTCTAACTTCTAGGGTGAGGGATTTCACTAGAATGAACCCACCGGAATTCTATGGATCGAAGATGGATGAGGATCCCCAAGAGTTCATTGATGAAGTGTACAAAGTCCTATCTATTATGGGGTTTAATTCGGAGGAGAAGGCAGAGTTGGAGGTGTACCAACTCAAAGAGGTGGCTTAAAATTGGCTTACGCAATGGAAGTCGGAGAGGAGAGGTGATGATGTTATTCCTTGGGAGGAGTTCAATGCCACATTCCTCAACTAGTTCTTTCCTATTGAGCTAAGGGAGGCTAAAATGATGGAGTTCATGAACCTTAAACAAGGTTCCATGAGTATGAGAGAGTATGCCCTCAAGTTCAACCAACTCTCCAAGTATGCCCCACAATTGGTTGCCTAGCCGAGATCGAGGATCAACAAATTTGTGTCGGGTGTGTCTGACTTGGTTAATGAGGAGTGTCGTACTCCAGCTAATAGGTGATATGGATTTGTCTTGCCTCATGACATATGCCAAACAACTAGAGTGGGAAAAGCTTAAAAAGAGAAGAAGTGGTGAGTCCAAGAGGGCTCGTTTTGAAAGTGGATTCCAAAATTCCAAGGGTGGCCAGTTTGCTCAAGGCCATAAGTGTCACACCCCAGAGTCCTATTAGGGCGGATTGGCACCCGTTGCTGATAAGGCTTAGGAGAACCAACCTGTAACTTTACACTTTCTATACATACTATAAGGGGTTGCTGCATTTGACGTGCCTTTAAGAAGATAAATAGTGATAACAAGCCAAAAGGAAATGCATATGACTGGGCCATTGGGGCCACAGTGTTTAAAGTATGAGACATGACCACATTTTCTTTACATAGTCTACAAAGCCTCTAGATAGAGAAAAACATCAGATAAGGGTCAGGACATGCCCCACCTCAACTAACTGTACAATATAAACATATAAGCTCTAGACATGCAAAGCTCCGAAGAAACCTGGAGCTTGGTAACCACAGCTAAATGTCCTGTACTCCCCAGCTAAATGTCCTGTACTCCTACTGGGGAGTTCTACTAGCACCTGTACCTGCAGCATGAAATGCCGGTCCCCCGTAAGGGACGTCAGTATGGGATAATGTACTGAGTATGTAAGGCAGGATATACTGTATATAAAGTAACAA
>JAABOM020114638.1:0-23571 GCA_011800125.2 Solanum clarkiae | reverse complement strand
TTAGAATAGAGGGTTGGGGTGGGGTGGGGGGAGGGAATTTTTTTTAAAATGAATTTATTGAGCTCAAGACTCTTTTTATTAATCAAACATAAATAAATAAAAATAAAGCAACAAAAGTCTGAACTGAAGCAAAAGGCTAAACATAAAAAAGGCCCAATCAGTTATATATATGCCCGACCCATATTCTAGAAATTTCATAAAGACAAAGAATTAACAATCTGAAAGTGTCTATCTCTGTTCCCCATGATGAAATATGACTCGAATCTTTCTTAGTACTCTTCTCGTGTTCTTGCTCCTTTGTTGTCATCTAGTGCCTAAATCTGAACTGGATCATCAGCTTTCCAATAGTCTGAGTATATGTAAGTGATTTTTCTGTTGCTCCTTTTTTATGCGGCTTTGTAGTTGTTTCATTTGCTTTTGTTTTCCTCCGAGCTGATGTTATCCCTCTTTCAAGTGGAAACTCTTCTTTATCGATCATTTATTCTAGTGGAAACACAAGCTTTCTTTCCTTGTTAGCTTCAGATAAGAATCTACTTTCTTTATCCCTGTTTTCCTTACTTCTTTTTGACTTCTTTGTTGTATTTTACCAGTGAAGATGTTGATAGAACTAACTAGATAGACCCTGAAAAATCACCAACATAGCTTGAAAATCTGACCACCAGGGTTTTGTAGCAAGTAGGCTTTGTTCTGACTTCCTTTTTATACATAACTGTATAGGTCATATGTTAATAACAAAACTGTGATATTTTTGTATTTTTATGTAAATATGCATAATGCCCATTCTCTGAAAAAACAAATGCCTTCTTGTATTTTGAATTGTACGTGCTACCTGCTGGTAATGGTTTCTTGATATGCTTGATCTTCACTCCTTATACGTCTGATTTCTTTTGTTTTTATCCTGATGTATGGAACTTGTGAGTTGTCACTGTTCACAATCTTTCTTGCTAAGCAAGATAGTTCATTAAAAGTATGAAAAACTAGTTTACTTGTCTGACTGTAGGCCATATTGGCTAAATAATCTGTAAGCTTATTTCCCTCCCTGAATATGTGTTGTATGACTGCTTGTTGTTTGTTCATATTGGTAGTTATTTCCCATATTACCTCACTTAGCTCCCATAGACATTTTCACTTTCTTGTTATTATATGCACCAGGGAATGTGAATCTGTTTCCAGTGTTATATTGTGTCATGCCAATTCCATACTAGTCCTTAATGCCATTTGTATAGCCTTAGCATCTACTTCAATATTAGTGGCAAAATCCAATTGTTCTGCTTGCTCATATAGTACATTACCTTTTCAATTTCTGTAGCAGAAAGCATAAGCACTCTCCTCTGGGTTTCCTTTGCTTGCCTAATCAGTGTTACATATCAATCTCCCTTTGTTTGGTGGTCTCCAATATACGAAAGCATGATATATCTTGGGCTTGTATGAATTTAGCTTTCCAATTATGTCATTCTAATTCTTTCCATGTAACTTAGATATCAATATATTTGGTAATTAATTCCATACTATTGATATTAGTTACCTGCTGCATGAGCCCATCAAAATTAATAACCCCTCCGTTTCTTATTGTATTTCTTCTTTTTCACAAACATCACATGATTATTGTTGGGATTGCTCTACACAAGTACTACAATATACTATTTCCTTCAACACACCATCAAAATTTGCAATTCTACGTTAAATTTGTTTCTTCTATTTGAACTTCTGCAATTGAAGCAAAGTACTTCCATAGTTTTATTGCCATAAGTGATGTCAGGAACAAATGAGTCATTGTTTCCATTTGTTGTGTATCACAACACCAACATCTGGATACAGTCTGAATCCCCATCCTTTTAAGGTTGTCATCAGTGGCAACCCTCCCTTTCCATGTTCTCTATAGGAAAAAATTTAGCTTGAAAAGTAGCCCCTTATGCCATATTCTTTCTATGCATTCTTCTTTAGCCTTCTTTTTCCTAACAATTTTCCATGTTGTTTTCACAAAGAACTCCTTACTGTTATTATCCATCCACACAGCTTTATCAGTTTTATCTATGTGAATAATTGGAGATATGTTGCGAATTATGTGCTCCGTCATTTTTAGAGAGACATATGAGAGAAGCTTTTCTCTATTCCATTGATTATCTGTAATGAACTCCTTCACCTCTATTTTATCTTCTCTAGGCCTATCCTCTATATAGTATAGAGCCTAAAGCTTTGTCCAATTATTATACCAAAAGCTAGCCTCTCCTGATTTAAGTTGCCAATATACTTGGTGTTCAACTTCTTCCCTGATTCTTGTTAGACCTTTCCACACATGTGATCCACCATAATCAGTAGTCATTGTAGGATGCCACTTCTTATAGTATTTATCCATATAAATGCACCCCATAGAGAAGCAGTTGAAACTCTAAAGTTCCACCAAAGTTTTGCCATTAGAGCTGTTGAAACATCATGTAACAATCTGAAATTCAACCCCCCTTCATCTTTTTGAAAACACATTTTATCCCCTGCGACTCAATGCTTCCTCTAGTCTCTGTGGACCCACCTCATAAAAAATTTAGCAAAAACTTTATGAAGCTAATCCACAACTCCTTTAGGTGTGTTCATAGCAGAAAGTGTATATATTGGTATGAACTGTAATACATGCCTTATCAGAATATATCTACCTCCATAGGAAAGTAACTTGTTCTGCCAACTCATGATTCTTTTTGTCACCCTTCTTAGAAGATTCTCAAAATAAATAATTTTTCTCCTTCAATAAAAAACTCGACAACCTAAGTAAGTGAAAAGGAAAGTACATTGGGCTAGACCAGTGTTATCTTTAACTCTTCTGACAATTGAAAGTAGTATTTTATCCTATAAATATAAATAACTTTTCAATAGATTTATCATCTGTCCTGAAGCATATTCATATCTTCTTAAGACTTCCATCATCTGCCTCATGGACTTTATGTGAGTAGAGGAAAAAGAATGGTATCATCGGCATAGGATAAATGATTAATTTGCTTACTCCATTTTGTCAAATCATATCCCTTGAAACCCACATCCGCATTTAATTTATTGAGCCCTCTAGCAAAAACTTCTGTTGCAATAATGAATAAAATGGGTGATAGTGGATCACCCTATTTTCATCCTCTTGTTGCATTAAAGAACGTAAAGGACTTTCCATTGACTATGATAGAATCCAAACCATATCAATAATTCTTTCATCAAAATCAAAATATCTCATAATCTTTGTTAGACATATCTATGATACTCTGTCATAAGCTTTAGCTATATCTAACTTTACCACAATATTATGGTAATCTTTCTTCCTTCTGATATCCCTGATTAATTCTTGTGTCAACAACACATTCTTCGCAATGCTCCACCCTTTCATAAAGCCTGCCTGATTTTTGGAGATAATATCAGGCAACACAGTGGCAATTCTTTCATGTAGGACCTTAGAAATAATTTTATTTACAAAAGTACTAAGGCTAACTGGCCTTAAATCAATAAAAGATGTTACTTTTTCTTTCTTGGGAATTAGAACCACATTTGTATGAGATACAAATTTTGATAATTCCTTCCCACATAAAAAGACATCACCATCAAGCATATATCTTCCAGTATTATATCCTTACACTCCTAGAAAAAACATCCAGAGTATCCATCTGATCCGTTTTCATTGTCCTTATTCATATAAAAGCCACTTTCTTTACTTTCTCTTGTGTTAGAGGTCTGGTCATATGTTGATTTTGGTTTTTCATGATCAATCTTGGTATCATCTCTAGCATGGAATAGTCTCTTGCAAGATTCTCCTTCATAAATTGCTGTCTGAAATAATTTTCAACAGCAATGCCAATCATATCAGTATCATGAATGCTCCCTCCTCCCCCCCCTCCCCGGCTCATCTGTAATCTCAATTATTCTCAACTTCATTCTTCTTCCATTCATATAAGAATAGACGAATTTTGTATTCCTGTCCCCATCCTTAAACCAGTGCATTCCAGCCTTTTGTTTTCAATATTCCTCTTCTAATTTATATTATTTCTTGAGGGCTTCTTCTGTGAGTTGTAGGTTCTTCTTATTCTCCTCAATAGGATTTATCTCCAATTGTGTCTCCTTCATCCTAGCGACATCTTCTAACGTTGCAATTTTCCCGAAGAAATTCCTAGAAGTAGCTGTGCTCCATTCTATAAGTACCTTTTTCAGTCTTTTAAGCTTCGGTTGAACAACATAGAATGAACTGCCCTCCACATTCTCCTCCCAGCTATGCCTTACAGTCTCTTGAAATTTTGGGTGAGATACCCAAAAATTGAGAAATCTGAAAGGCTTAGCAAATACCTCTCTGGTATCTTTACAAATTACATGTAAGAGTGAATGATCTGAACCACTTCCACCCAAATGTTGCACCTCACTGTTTGGAAAAAGTTATAGGAATTCCTAGTTAACCACCACCCTGTCTAGTCTTTTGAAAATGCTTTTGTGCTCAATTTTTCTATTCCACCATGTGTAAGAACTCCTTGTGAAATCAATTTCCTTTAAACTGCATGTATTTAAGGATTGCTTAAAATCAACAGTTTCTTGATGTGTAATTGGTAGGCCCCAAGTTTTTCTTCAGCATGAAGAATGACATTAAAATCTCCCTCCACATCCATGGCTTTGTAATGTCTTCTACCAAATATTTCAAGTTGTCCTATAATTCAAGCCTTTCTAGCACACTATGCATAAATAACTATAATATAGAATTCCATGTGACTACTCCTATCTTTAAACTTGATAGAGAGTTGCTGAATAGAATCACTATATATTTCACCTTCCCAGTCAGTGTTCCAGAAAATCCAAATTTTTCCTAAAACATTGACCTTTGCTGACTCCATTCTTAGTCTTCTTCTATAAGTTTATATTTCCTGAAGACCCTAAAAAGGTTCAAAAAGTGCTATATATGCATCTTCATTCTTTCTTCTAAGATCTATGAGTTTCCCAAAAGATTCTTTAGTATTTACAGATCTTATGTTCCAAAATAGTATATTGTCCATCATTTGGAAGGGGATGATCTTGCCAAACTAGATCTTGTGGTGATTTGACTCACTTTACCATTTGCCCCCTTGCCTTTCTTGGTAGAAACTTGTGGTGATTTATTTTGTCTAGGTGACGAATCAGCATCCTTAGTGACTTTCTATATATTTTGTGATATATCTGCCTCCTCTTGTTCATCTTCCTTGTTACTTACACTATGTGGAGCAGTGTCCTTTCTGTGCCTCCTGCTCTAAATTCCCTTTTGGATTGCTTAATAAAAGTAATGGTTATTTGTCCATAGATGAGTGTTCTCCTTCCCTAGTAGTTTTTGTCTCTGGTATGATATCCTCCACACTAGTGCTTGCAGTTTTCTTTATCAGTGAGTCATCAGCCTTATCCACTATGTCATCCACACCTGCACCACTATGTGAGTCTGTTTTTGAACAACTAGTACCCCTTTCATCTTCTTTGCGCCCTACTCTATCTTCCTTGCCAGTGTTATCCTCCTTTTGCTGCCCCTTAAACTTCTCCAGGACCCACTCCTTAGTGTTAGTAACTTCAGTATCTTTTTGATTCCCCTTATTCTTCTTTTTTGCTATTTCCCCATTGTCATTACTTTTGTCCTCTAATTCCCCAAATTTATTTTCTATATTGATGGCACCCATTACCCTATTATCCGTCATAGCATTCCAATGAAAAACTGTTTTCTTGTTGTTTCTTCCTCTGCCTCCTCCTCGCTGAGTTTGGAATTCCTCTTCCTTTGCCACCTTTTGTTCTATGGTTGATGCCGGAATTTTCTCATTATTTTTGTTGGGTTCCTCCAACGTTTTTTTCTTATCCTCCTTATTATCTTTTTTGGGATATAACTCCGGGTGAATAACATAGCAATCTGCTTCATCATGGACTTGCAGTTTATATCTTTTAAGTATTTCGGCATATAGTTGTACTGATGTCAATCCAGTTTTCTTTTATTTCTCCTGTCGCTTTTCTCCTAATGCCAATATTGATTCTTTTAGGGAAATTCCCAAGCAAATCTACCTCCATATTTACCCTTGCACAACTAGGTCTCGTCTTATTCTTGGTAGCCATATCAACTTGCAAGGGTTTACCAATTGCTTCTGCCATTGAAAAAATTATTTTTTTACCAAAGAAATTCAGTGGATGAGAGGGAAAAGAAATCCAAGCAATTACAATCATAGTCTCCTCCTCCAGGTTAAAAAGCAGCTCCTACTTCAACGTGCGCATTAGATAATTTCAATTATGATATTCAATGTAGAAAATTGGCTTTGATAATAGGTGCACATAATTTTTCATGCATGATGCTCTAATAAGAATATACCTATTACTCAAATAGCCAATGTTGCATTCACTTTTGAGTCTACATTATTTTGGTAAAAGCTTCCTTAGTTCATGAATATTCAACCATCTATAGAAAAATTTTCCTACGACCGCATATTTTAGGTCCTCGTTCATGATCATCTGTGATACCTCCTCTTCGTCCCATACAATTCTCGGCTCTCCATGAAGGTAAGTTATTTGTTTTCTAGGAATTGGTACTTTTTTATCTACTTTGGGTTGTACCGCAACCGTATAAGAAATCACCATTAGATTGGCAGCCTTTGTGTGTGCGTAAGCAACCACCATTGATGACTGCCCAATGGCCAGATCGGCCATTAGAAATCAAATGTACGTAAATTAGGGTTTGCAAAGTTTTTTCATTAGAGAGGAAAGAGAGAAAAATATCAAAGAAGCTGGGGGGAGGGGTGATGTTGGAGTTACGGGGTAAGAATTTTTTTACACTTTTATTTTTTTGGGGGGTGCGGGTGGGGGGTGGGGAGATACAATGGGGGATTTTAGGGGATTAAAAAAATTAAGAATTTAAAAAAATAATTTAAAAATTATATTTTTATTTAGAAGGGGGATTCGGGATGGTGTCCGGATAAGAGATAGTAAAAACTAAATTTAATTTTGTGAAAAAAAAACTAATTTTCTTAGGGGTTGGGGGTGGCAGGAGGAGTGGGTTGGCACGGGTTTGGGGCGGGAGTAATATTTTTTTAAAATATATATATTTTTTAACTTTTTAATAGAAGTGGGGGTGGGGTGAGGAGTGGGTAAAACGATTTGCTTTTGAAACTTTAATATGATCCTTACTATAATATGAGCATTCATATTTACCCATACTATCCATTGAATAACTCATTTTTACTCATTCAAAATATGAATTAAATTTTATCCATTATTGTTTAACTCATTTTTTATTAATTCATATTTGACTTGACCCATCATTTGCCACCCCTAATTTGATATAAATTGCTTATCATTTGGACATTTGTCATGATTCGGGCCTAGGACCTAGCATACAGTGAGTGTAATATCCGAAAGTATTCCATCTAAGCCTTGTGTTCATATCATAAGCATTAATAAGGTAAAACAAGCATACATAAGAGAATAAGAAAGCGAAAGTACATAAAACAAAATTGCCATAGTTCCCACAAGGGAATGTACATCAATCCATTAAGTCCAATTCATGCCTCTACACCATAGATCTTGGCGGGATCTAGCACATAGCTCACTAGCTGATCCTCAAAACACACATCAAAAGAATGAAAATGATAAAATCTCAACATACAGGAAAAACATCATAAGGCTTGTTCCCGAAGCATAGGAACTCACCAACAAGTCTTCAAGCTCAGAATACGAATCTAGCCACGAAATAAAATAGTCGTCTTGTCGTCTGTCTCTACATGGTTAGATCATGTAGGTAAAGAGTATGTGTTAGCACATGGAACAGAATAAGTATATAGGTATGCCATGAATCAAAGGATATTACAATAATATCAATATGCATAATCATAATCAATAGGATAAGGACACAATATGTATGATCATGCAAGTATAAAATCATGAGAAAAAGATCATCAAATACTTTCATAACCATAACAGTACATAATGAGAATAAGAGCATAACAGATATGTAAGACCATGTGAACTTTAACATGAAATCTTGATGTTCCCTCTATATCAAGCAAAGAGGAGTTTACTTTGCCAAGGTAGACTCGATCATCATCCTATAGGCTCTATCCTAGCATGGTGAGAACCATAATTTGACTCCACCCTTTAGGCTCTACCCTAGCATGGTAAATGTCCATTATTTAAGCTAATTGGATCCAATAGTATACCTTTAAGACATAAAACATGAACATCATCCCTATGATGACACATAGTTACGGGACTTAAGGATTTATATAAGGACCTTTGGAGATAGTCCCTCTCACACAAGTCTACTCGGTGCTAAGTCATATCCCATAAAGTACATAAATCATGCATATTATACTTCACTAAAATCATACTTTTATAATTCATAAATAATCGTCATAGCTTTCATGAAAACATCATGTCATAAAAATAGTCTATCTACTTTACTTTTATAATAGTGTGGGTAGACATTTCACCTTGACATCATCATAACTGTTAAGGGTTTCATCACCCTCTTTATCATAACATCATAATTATCATTACCATAACATCATTATAGTATCACCATTGTGACTATCTTGTCATTAAGTCATGCTTTAACATACTTGAGATCATAGTTATAAAAATTTATAACTTCAACATAATAGACTAGGGCTAAGTGTGAGTTCATGAACAATTAAGTTATAATCATTCAATTGAATAGGATTCATATAGAAAATATGTAATTTAAATCAAATTGGATCATTGATAAAGGAACCCACATCAAGTCATTTGACCCTAATCATGCTACTTTGAAATCACATATTTTTGCTCAAAAATCATATAGATCATGTAATTCATCATAGTTCATGCATAATTAGTCATAATCATCATATAGGAACCATAATTCATGCATAAGGAATCATAGCTTAAAAGCCCATAAGAAGTCATCACGAAAGTTTGATAAAAAAAAGGTTTTGGATTGAGTTTCATAGATGAAACTAATCCATGAATGAACCCGTAAATACCTCAAGTGAGAATCCTTAGAATGTGGAGAAAATATGAAAATCCTTAATTAAACCTTCAAGCTATAGCTCCAATGGAACCCTTGACTTAAAGATAAAAATATTGAGTACCCTTGAGAGAATTTTGAGGATTAAAGGCTTTGAATGAATTAGGAATAAGACTTATAGAAGTAAGGTTGGTTAAGTTAGTTAGGGTAGCCAAAATGACATAATTTAGGACTTAGACAAATTAGAAATGACAAAAGCACCTTTATTAAAAACTACCGGAGATGTCCACGAAATCCCTCCTACGGGTCATAGATGTGCCTACGGTTTGTACTATGGATCTGGTAACTAGGTGTCACAAAAGTTGAGCTACTAGAATTGCAGCTTTTAAGCCACAAACATGCAGCACGACCCGTCGTTTCACTTACAGCCTGTAATTTCTTTCGTAGACTAATTCCAGACTTAAGAAAAATTTTCAGTACTTCAGAACTACTTTCTACAAACCTTTTGATCTTTCCATTTTTATTTTCACTAGGCACTTATCATGAATGCACCTATGACCCGTGATTCTTTCTATAAGCCGTAGAGGGCTCGTAGGATTAGACCTTCAGCAAAATCTTGGACTTCTAGTTTTTCAAGCCTATAAGCAAAAAGGGTGTTACAATATTATCATGTTCTCCTGAACTGTGTGAATATGGCTATTTTTAATGGTTCTGAAATACTGATATTAGATCTATTGTTACATTATGACAAGGGAAAATGACAACGACGAGATATGTTTATTCCATGGAAAAATGATTTTGATGAGGTATGTTTATTCCATGAAGAAATGATATTGGTGGACACATGGACCTTGTGAGTCTCCAATGGATTTTGGTATGAGTCTTAATAGATACGTATCATAGGACAAATACATCATTTTACTTGACATTTTATTGCACTTTATTACACATTATTTATTTTTCATGGATTATACACACACCTTTGGTAACTCTATTAGTTGAGGAACTTAATATTTATAACTTATTCTATTGATGACTCGCTTTCGAACTATGTACTAAGTGAATTATTAACTATTAGGTTGAGTTGATTTTCATGCCGATTGTAGTTGTGGAAGTTCAGTTGAGTGATAGGAGTACATGTATATTCTTCGATGCTTTACTATATATTTAGTACTTTGCTTGTTGAGTATCATATGGTTGGGTACTCATGTCACGCCTCGGGAGGGGATCCAAGACGTGGCCGGCACCCAGAGACTATTGCTAGTCCCCAAGCGAATCACTTGGCCTCATCACATTCATTCAATCAACAATCTTCTAGTCAGCGAAAGATAAGGAAAAATAAATGGGCACATCTCATCATCTAGTCTCAACAACAATGTAGAAAAAGTCTAGTAAAAAGAACTAACTCACAATCTGTACAATCAACATTCGACTCTAGTCTATAAAGCCTCTATCACTATTAAGTAGTGCCAATGACAGACCCATTGCTACCTCAAATCAAATAAAAGATAAGAAACTCTAACACTAAAGCATGACGAAGAATAATGTAATGGATCCTCCAAAGTAGGGGAGGATCACCAATCTGCTAAACGCTTAAAAATCCTCAACGATTCGCCTGTCAACGACCTCTATCATCTGTATCTACATCATGATACGATGCAGTCCAAAAGAGGACATCAGTACTTGGAATGTACTGGTATGTAAAATAGCTGAGTGAAATCAAAATAGGTAAAACAACATAGAAACAATATCAACTCAACATAGAAAGCAATTAACATGCCAAATGCCTATATAAAGCAAGAATAAAGAGTAGACAATTGATCCATCAACTCATTAATCAAATCAGACTCACCTCAGAAGGACTTATCTCAACTCATCTCAACACATCTCATCTTATCTCATCACATCTCAACTCAGAGTACTTAAGGTAGGAACTTTCTGGGAGTTTCTCTTATCTGACAACAATCATTTATGAACCAATGATTAAACAACAAGCCATCATTGTTGCCACAACCGTCCTATACTTTTCATATAGGGGACGAATTGAATCCACTAGGGACCCAAGCAATCTGTTAAAGTTAAGTCCTCTATTGTTTTAGGGACTCTATCCAGAGGGAACCATAATGAGATGTAATAGTTCTAATCCTCAACTACTCTTGGCTATATAGTTTGACGAGTGTGAGTTAGACTAACTCTTACTCTTTCAGTGCTCGATACTCTTCCCATGACTCAGTGCTCATAAAATAATCCATCCAGTCAATATATCTCAATTGACTCATCTCAACTCAGCCTTATAAAGGCTCTTATCAATCAATCAAACCAATCAAACCATCTCAATCAACCTCATGGAGGCTAATCTTTCAGTCAGTCTCATAGAGATTCTAATCTTCTCATCAATTAACATCTCAATCAACGGCTCAGGGATTTGAACAATCATTAGGGAACAATCGAATGGACAAATCATTAGAGTTCTTTTATTGAAACTCAGGGGACTATCAAGTTCTATTAGCTCATCATCATTCTCATATCTCAATCTCAAACACAATCACAATCACATTCTCAATCAAGGCTCTAGACTCAATCCCTATCTTTTTTCATGCAATCTTTGAGAAATAATAAGTAGGATTTATGCAATAATTCATGTAAAATATTCAATTCAAGAAAACAAGATTGTGATGATCATCAACATATGAAAGTGCATATAAAAAATCACAATCTTTTCAAGAAAATAATCAAAAATCATGCATTTAAACTCAAGAACCTTCAACTCCCATCTAAGACCACCTATGGGGCACATGAGAGAACAATCACATTCTTTCGTTTAGCCTTATATACCTGGAATAAATCTCTTCAAATCACCCATTAAGAATTCTCCTTGAATTCTCCAATCTTACATTCTTCTTTCTTCTCTCTCAAGCCCTAACTTTTAAGTGTGGTGAAGAAGGACTTAGAATGGGGTTTTTGACCCTATTTACTCATCAAAACGACCTAAAGGGGTCATAGGTTAAGTATAAAATAGGTGGAGAAAAGTCTAAAATGCCCCTCAAACGATTTAAAATTTTAAACTTTGGTGGAACAGGTGGGGATAACAGGTCTGCGACGCGGACCAGTCGCACACTTGTGAATTTTGGAAATTCAACTCTGTTGAACAATTGGGAAAATATATAAGTGTGGGTCCGTGATGGGTCCGTGTTGCAGAGCTGTCGCATACCCTCACTATTTTAGGTTCGCGATAGGTCCGCGTCGTGGCCCTGTCGCGTACCTTTACTATTTCTGGTCAATTTTGTGAAAATAATTTTTTGACCTGGTTGCTGCTAAATCGGATTGAGACCACATTCTAACTCAATTCTTCACGTTTATCGCAATTCCAGTCTCGAATTTTCCATCCGAGGTTGGGAAGATGCGTCACGTGCATGTCTCCATTCTAGGGGTATTTTGGTATTTTTTCTGGCTGTTACATCATCTCCTCCTTGGGATTATTCGTCCTCGAATGATGAGTAAGGGCAGATAGCAAGGCACGAATAGATTCGAGACTCCTCTCAACATTCAATCTATCAATCTATCTTTCAACTCTTTATTTCTATCAACAATCTCTATTCAGAATCGCGAATAGGCAATCAAGAAAAGACAATCAATCTGGTCAAGGGTAAGGAATTTACCTTTGACATTCTCATCCATCGGCATGAATAGATGCAGATATTTTGCTTTCATATCTTCCTAAATTTTCCATGTAGCCTCCTCAACGAGTAGATTCCTCTACAGGACTTTGACTGAGGCTATCTCTTTAGTTCTCAATATTTGGATCTAACGATCAAGGATTTGGACCGGAGTTTCTTCATAGGTCAAACCATCCTTCACTCCGATGCTCTCCATAGGGATTACCAAACTAGGATATCCCAAGCATTTCTTCAACATCGACATATGGAACACTGGATGAATACCATCTCACTCGGAAGGCAACTTTAATTCATAGGAAACCTTCCCAATCCTCTTTTCAATCTGATAGGGCCTAATATAACGTAGACTCAATTTACCCTTCCTCCCAAATCTCATTACAAGCTTTCATAGGTAACACTTTCATATATACCCAGTCATCCACTTCAAACTCCAAATCTCTTCTCCTCACATTGACGTAGGATTTCTGGCGACTTTGTGCAATCTTCAATCGCTCTCTAATGATCTTAACCTTCTCCATTGCTTGATGGACCAGGTCAGACCCAATCAACTCTGCTTTTCCAACCTCGAACCACGCAATTGGTGATCTACACCTCCTCCCATATAAAGTTTCATAGGGAGCCATCTGGATACTTGCATGATAACTATTGTTATATGCAAACTCAATCAACGGTAGGTGCTCATCCTAATTTCCTTTGAAAGCAAGGACGCAGGATCTCAACATATCTTCTAGCGTCTGAATTGTACGCTACCTGGCCATCGGTCTGTGGATGAAAGGCTTTACTCAAATTCATCTTTGTATCCAATCCTTTATGAAATGATCTCCAAAATTGGGAGGTGAATTTGGATCCTCTGTCTGAGATGATGGACAAGGGCACTACATGCAACCTCATAATCTCTTGGATGTACATCTTGGCATACTCCTCCACAGTGTTGGTTGTCTTAACTTCTAAGAAGTATGTTGATTTAGTCATCCTATCCACAATCACCCATATCGAATCATGTTGTCGATGTGGGGCTCGAGTTCAACTGAGTTTAGGTAAATCTCGATAAGGCTAGGCAAACTTCAGTGCTGAGTCTAGGCAAATCCCATGCGGTGGGGCAAACCTCAGCGAGGACGCTGAGTCCATAGAGGGAGTGTATGTAACAACCCATCTTGAGAAGAGATGTCCCACATTGGCAAAAACACAGGAGAGATGCTGGGTATATAAAGTAATGAACTGTTCTATATACTGTGAGACACCTTTTGGGGTGAGCCGAAAGGGACAAATCCGTGATGGGCTAGGCCGAAGCATGGAGAATACTTCACAGTGTTGGGCCAGGTTGTTACAACTCACTCCTTACTTTTACAGTTGTGTAAGTATAAGCCTGGACCCTTACCTTTTTTCTATCCTCAGTCTACATTTGTTTGTGGAGATTTGAGAGGTAACTGCTTGTCACCCCTACGGGCTCTAATGTTCCTTTACTATATTCTTGTTCTATTCAAGAAATAATGACATAAAGATTTATATTTTTTCATTCTGATGTAATACTTAGAGGATTATAAATGTGACATCGAGTTTTGGACGTGTTAAAAGTTTTTGATTTAGTTATTCACTTATTTAGTTTATTTAATTTTTGAAATCAATTTTACTTTCATTTTTACATTTGTAATCGAATCTTAAAAATGACTTGTCATAGTGGGTTAAGATAAGTGCCATCACACTCTTATTTGGATTGTGACAAAATAGTGTTAGAGCTCTAGATTTACAAGTCTTACGTGTGTATAAGTCAAATCTAGTAAATTTGCAAGGATCGACATAGAGATGTTTCTTGCTTATCTTCGAGAGGCTATGAAGACTATGAGCAGAAATTCTTTTTTATTCCTTAAATACTTATCCTGTATGGTTACTTACACTAATGCTGAGTCAACCTGTATTCTCTTTAATAGATCATTAGGCGAAGAGCTTCAATTAGTGGTAGAGAAGGGGAGGAAATTCTCGAGTTAGTTATTAACACCCTAGCCAAGTGAAGGGATAGAGTCCTAGCTAGGATTCAAGGCCAGGTCCATTGAGTGACACCAATGAAGAAACACAGTGGATGTACTTCGCTTGAGTTAGAGATTGATGTTAGAGAGGACCAATTTCCTTCAAAGTACACAACTGTACTTTTGCTTCAAAATACCTTATATATATGCACACATATATAATAAATAAAAATGAAGGATAAACAAAAGAGTGTAATAAGGAAGATATCTTATGAAGCTGCAAAAAGATGTAAATGAAGAAGAGCTAGAAAAGAGTAGGAAAAAAATGATAGAAATAGCATATAGAGGATAAAGCCATTTTTACCTAAATAAATGGCCTACTTATACCCAAAACCTATATTACAAACTCACAAACTCTTTTAAGATCTTTAACTCATTATTCCTTGAGTAAGTATTGCTTAAAATATGGACAAGCATATGACATGACACTTGTGATACTTGACCTTATTTGAGAGTGTGAGTGTTTTTTCCGATCATCTCCTCTTTTATATCATATGAGATAAGAATTGAGATATTTTTTGCTATGAGGTCATATGAATTGCATAAGAACTGACAGATAAAATTTGTATTAGCATACTTGAGCACATTCTATATTATAATATTAACTAATTATTAATTGATGCTTGAATTTATACAGTAATTGTTAGCTACTTGAGGGAATCTTATTTGATTTGACAAGAAGAAGTTTTGAGTAAACAATAACAACAACATACCTAGTTGAATCCAACAAGTGGGATCTGGGGGGGATAAAATGAACGTAGACCTTACCACTAGCTCATAGAGATAGAGAGATTTTTTCGAGAAATCCTCATCTCAAGAATCAAGCCCTATAAGAAGAAAATACTAGATATGAAAAAAGGAAAAAAAAACTGAAAAAAGAAGAACGATTAATAATGAAAAGTAAATGATAGTATGTAAATATGGAAAAAATAAGAGAAAAAAAGTAACAAATATAAGAAGGATAATAGCAACACAAGATAAAGCTCGAGTACTCCCACTAACCTACTATATCAAAAGGCTAGACATCATTCTACCTTTACTAACCTATTAACTTGCTACCCTAATACGCAACCTCCACTCCTTTCTATCTAAGGTCATGTCCTTGATGAGATCATGTTTTGACATATCTTGTATGATCACCTCCTCCCAATACTTCTTCGGTATACCTCTTGTCACGCCCTCGGAGGGTACCCTAGATGTAATCGGCACTCAGAGACTATTGTTGGTCCCCAAATGACCTACTTGGCCTCATTACATTCATCCAATCAAATAATTCAAGACAATCAACAGAAAACTAAGGAAAGAAATGGGCTCATCTCATCTAGTCTTAAAATTATGTTAATAAATAAAAAGGATAGTAGAAAGAACTAGCTCAACAAGTCTTGACAACAACATTCAAATCTAGTCTATAAAGCCTCTATCACTATCTAGCGATGTCAATTATAGACCCATGGCTACCTCAAATCAAAATAAAGCTAATCAAAGTCTAACTCTAATAAGTAAAATGAAACAAATATAATGAATCCTCCAAAGTAGGGGAGGCTTAGCAAATTAGCAGAACTTCTCAGATCCTCAACAAAGCGCCTGTTGACGATCTCTAACACCTATATCTTCATTATGAAGTGATATAGTGCTGAGTAGCGTCAGTATATTGGAATGTACGGTATATAAAATAGCTAAATAAAACAGAAACAAGTAAAATAATATGGAACAACATCAACTCAGAATAGTAACCAATAAACATGTCAAGTGACTATCTAAAGCAAGAACAAAGAGTAGACAAGTGACCCATCAAACTAATCAAACCTCATCAATCAAATGAAACTCATCTCAAAGGAACTCAAACTCATCTCATCTCATCTCATCTTATCTCGACTCAAAGTGCTCAATGTTGGAACTTTCTAGGAGTTTCTCTTATTCGACAACAATCACTTATGATACAGTGATTGTACAACATCCCACCGGTGTTGCCTTGATCCTTCTGTGCTTGCCAGGTAGAGAACAAATCGATTCCACTAGGGACCCCAATAAATCAACAAGTCCTCTATTGTTTCAGGGACTCTATTAAGAAGGAACCTTAATGAAAAGTGATGGTTCTAATCCTAATACACACTTGGCTAGATAGTTTGACGAGTGCGAGTTAGGTTAACTCTTACTCTTTCTGTCCTCAATGCTCCTCCAAAGATACAATGCTCATAAGGCAATCAATCCAGTCAATCCAATCAAATCATCTTAATCATCTCATCTCAAGTCAGCCTCATGGAGATACTCATCATTCAATCAGTCTCATAGAGACTCCAATCATCTCATCAATTTAACTCTCAATCAATAGCTTAAGGCTTAGATCAATCATTAGGGGACAATTGAATAGACAATTCATTAGAGTTCATTTGGGCACACTTATGTACCATCAAGTACTATCAACCTATCATCATCCTCATATTACAATCACAATCGACATTCTCAATCAAGGCTCTAGACTCAATCCCTATGTTGATTCATGTATGCTTTCAAAAGTTAACATATAGGGTTTACGCATTATCTCATGTAAGGTATTCAATTCAAGAGAATAAGTTTATGATGATCATCAACATATGAAAATACATGTAAGAAATATAGTTTTCAAGAAATTAATCAAGATAATACTTCAAGAAAACATGTATGGAGACTCATGCACTTTCAACTCTTCTATGACCATCTACGGGGTACATGGGAGAACAGTCACATGCTTTCATTTAGCCTTACATACCTGGGGTGAAGCTATCAACAATCAACCTTCAAGAATTCTCCCTTGAACTCTTCAATTTCAAGCTCTTCTCTTCTCTTAAGCCTTAGTCTTTTCAAGTACTTAGGCAGGACATAGAATGGGGTTTAAAACCCTTTTTATGCTCAAAAATGACCTATTTCGATCATGTTTTTAGTTTAGGAGGGGTTGAGAATTGTCTAGAATGCACATTAAGTATTTTAGAAAAAAGAACTTACTTCGGAATACCCAGTCCACGACGTGAACTGGGCACACTCATGTGTATTTTTTTCTAGAAATTCTTTGAACAGGTTTTCCAATCCCCTCAAAAAGATTTTAAAAAAATAAGTCTGGGTCCACTACAGACTCTGTTTTTCATTTTCGAACGAAAAAGTTATATTTTTATTCAGTTGCTCTAAAAATCGATCGGGACTATTTTTCCACTCATTTTTCATGTTGATTGTATATCTGGCCTCGGATTTGCCATTTTAGCATGGAAAGATGTGTTATGCATATATCTCTCCTCTACGGATATTTTGGTAATTTTACTAGACGTTACATCATCTCCCCGTATTAGATCATTCGTCAATGATGAGTAGAGGTAGACATAAAGGCATGAATAATACTTAGAACTCTTCTCAATACTCAATCAATCAAACTTTTGACTCCTCATCATCCTCAACAAACTTTACTCGGACTCAAAAATATGTACATCAACTGAGATAGACAATTTGGTTCAGATCAAGAGTGGAGATATTATCTTATATATCCTCACCATCAAGCAAGAATGAAATGTCAAAACGCAATCAATTCAAATCACTTAAACACTTCGACAATCAATCATCGAACGCGAGAAGGAAGTCATCAACTCCAATCGCGAATGGGGCCATCGCGATCTACAAGACTCTATGGACATTGTCAATCTTAACTCCTCACCTCAATTGTGTTCCTTTTCATGGCACTCTACTCCACCAAGGAAAGCTCATAGCTCTCGTTCAAGTCTCCACCTAACCACCTCCTCCTCTTCCATTCAAACTTAACTCTGAATCTCAAGGTGCTAGTATTAGGATGTTCATACTTAACCAATGTAACCCTTTGAACTTTATGTCTCATAGCTCTATAGTGACGTCTTCTTCGAGAATATTACTCGTGCTCATCACTTGCTCACATAATGGAAATCGCACATTCAAGCCTGTCACTCTAACTACTTTATGGCCTCTTTAAGGATAATACCACTAGAGGATTTTCAACCTACCATAGTACCTCTACACCCTCTATCACATGAACTCTTATGATGGAATTTCTTTACTTATTTATTAGACTCATCACAATCTCTATAACTCCTCCTCCACGTCTATAACTCTGAAAGAAAGCAGTATCACCTCATCACCAGAATCAAGAATACTCATTCTCTCTCATCAATCACCACTCCTCTACTATTATCAATATTTCTATCATGACTAAAAATTAGGACCACTAAAAGGGCTTGGAATGAAAGATCATTAGCATGATTGCAATCGAGAAACATTATCTGAGGACTTTCATAATGAAGTACGAGCTCTCTCGTTTCTCAAGGCTCATCTGATTCAATAATTATACGTAGTGTAAAACCTAGGTTATATCTTATCCAACATAGGGCTGAAAACTCTTAGATCTGTGAGACAAGATAATTTCTTATCTCGATACTCAACATGAATAGGAATCAACATGATGTGCATCGGACTAGGCCATGAGCATGGCACTCATACACAAGACAGGAATGGAATATCACTTCGATTGAAGTATAAGGACTATATGAGATGGAAAAGAATTGATGTCTCATCTTGATCAACCCAGCACTATCGAAAACTCAAGACTTTCTTTGGTTCATTACCTCATCATCTTCCCCTTAGCATAAAGGTTGTCTCTCTAAGTTTTC
This sequence comes from Solanum clarkiae, assembly GCA_011800125.2. Taxonomy (NCBI): domain Eukaryota; kingdom Viridiplantae; phylum Streptophyta; class Magnoliopsida; order Solanales; family Solanaceae; genus Solanum; species Solanum clarkiae. Next base: position 4,259 of record JAABOM020114638.1, on the reverse strand, counting down.
CAATCAATTCCCTTTACTAGACTATAAGTACATATCCCCACATAGTCAGGGAATCACTATCCACAAGAACATCTTAACTCTTCTATTATACTATAGTCATACATATAAAATAGCCTCTAAAGCTCTCTTTGAAAATACCACTCTTGATTACTCCTATCTTTGTGGAAATCTTTCTATAGTTGCTGCTTTTAATGACGTACACAACCACTTTCCACAACCCCTAGAGTCTAACCTCATCTTTTTTTCTTTTTTTTTTTATTTTGCAAACACTCAACTTCTGTTCTCTAATAAACTTATTTGTATAAGGCTTAAACTACAATGGAAAACTCATCATCATACTCTCATACGCCCCAATAAACTTAGTTGCTTGGGATGAAAAAGATTCTTACTTCAGCCTAATCCACATTGACAATTCATATATACTATCTAGATTCTTATAACAGTCATACCATAGAGTTTCACACAACTTTACTCTACCATGGTTACACATCTTAAGCCTCTCCTATCAAAGGTTTCATCCTCAATTGTAACGCCCCGAACTTAGGGCGTAGACATGACCCACGAATGGGGGTCCCAAAGGAACCCCAAACAAGCCTTATAGCATATCCTTACATATCTTTGGTCGCAAAAACAATTAAAATGATAATATGAGATAAGCATAAACAAGGACAATCGGGTCTAAGGTAAAAAGTTAAACACTTGAATAACATAAATAAGTCAAAACTCAAGCATAATACATAACTCGTCAAACAACACCTCTAGACATAAAACTCAGCGAAGCTAAGACAAACGACCGAGCTCACCCTTAAAGTCATAAGTATTCTAAAATATACAAGACATAGTCTAAACATAAGCATGAAAGAAGATAGATATTATCCCTGAACATAAGGACTCACTAAAAGCTAAGTTGAACAATCTGTCTAGCCATGAGGAGAATCAATAGGGGCTTCGATTCCTACATGGTAACATCATGTACGCATAGAGTATGCTTTAGTACGTTTGAATGTACTAAGTATGCGGGGTGCAATGCATGTAACTTACCAAAACCTTTATATCAACATTCATACTTGAAATTCCATGAACCCCAAAGAAGATCCTCATGTAATAGTTTAAATAACATTTAAATCCTCAAATAAACACTATCCATGTATAATTAGAATTGTAGGATTCATAATCTTCAAAACTCCGATTTAAATTAAACTAGAAATTCATGAAATTTCTTGAAAATAATTTTGCGTCTCCTTGATTCAAAAGAAATCAAGGATCAGCCTACATACCTTAGACCTTGAGTTCCTTGGAATTGAGTTTGGGAAGAATGGAAGCTTGAAAGTGGGTCTTGGAGTCCAAACTTGTTCTTGGGTGTCCTTGAAATTGAATTGGAACTTAATGGAGGCTCTTGAGAGGATTTGGGAGTGTGATTGAGATGAAAGATGTGAGTTTTATCGTTTGTAACATTGCTTAGGTCTTTTAGGAAGGTTAAGATAGCTTAGGAAGTCAAAAAGGGTCACTAGAATAATTAGCATTCATGAAAATGCCATTAGTGAACGAATGGAAAAATTGGCAAAGTGGTACCCCATGAAAGTTCCCACGGGTCGTGTGGCACTCAATGGGTCGTGTGGATTGCCCGTGACAAGGTACTTGGTCTAAAAGTTGAAGTTGAAAATCAATTGGAAAAAGACGACTTGTCGCGACCACGGAGGCCTCCACGGTTCATGTGGAGCCTCACGGCTCGTGTAGAGGCTCGTGGCACCGTACTTGGTGCTGGAAAATATTATCCAGGCTCCATCCAAGGACCACGGGTCGTGCACCATGCCACGGGTCGTGGTGAGGGGCGTAGCACAACACTTAGCAAGAAAACTCCACCAAACGCCTACTATTCCTCTCTTGTACTCACCCCACGACCAGCCATACGACCAGTGGAAAGACACACGGCCTGTTTCACTGGTTGTGCCCCATGACTTAGGCCAAAATTCCCTTTTCCAACTCGAGACACCTGACATGGTCCATAAAAGACACCACTGTCCGTACAGGTGACCATGGGGCTTCACTGCACGGGAGGGTCTTTCGAAAACGCTCATAACTCCTTCATCAGACATCGGAATGAGGTGAAAATCAAGTGCGTTGCGAAGATAACTTGAAGGGCTTTCATTTAAAATGTCGTGGGATACCAGTTCCAAATGTGCCAAGATGTATGCTTGTTTAAAGTACACCCTTCTACCAGTACTTGTGTCTAACTTAGCCAACGAAAATCCTTTTCAACTTGGCTTGTCGTAAGTGCCCATGAAAGCCTTAAATGACATATATAATCTTGGAAATTCGGGGTCCTTATAGCATCTCTCCCTTGGGAACATTCGTCCTTGAATGTGGAAGAACAACGCTTGAAAGACTTGACTTAGAACATGAAACCTCCAACCATATGATCAATGCATAGTTTACTAGTTGAAGATCATAACGTAGTTAAAACTCCTGCCAAAAATGTATTCAATTCATTTCAAACATAATGTAAATCATTTCAATGCACATGCAAGCATGTCATGCCATGAGACTAAAGAATTGAAAGGGTCAGGACCGCTTGGAAAAAGAAAGAACCTAGTTCCCTTACGCTTAGGTAGATTGGAAAAGATAGGGATTGTCACCTTATGAAGATTGCTTCGACGTCATCGATGGTACTTTCAACTTGTCATTTTCCCAATGGATCTTTATTATGCTACACCCTTATCAATAATATTTTCCACCCTTTCCATCCAATACCTCCATCGGGACCTTCTGCTAAGTCAACTTATCCTCCACAACATCCACAACCTCAAAGAGTTCTATAGCACTAGAGTCACCAACACATCCCCTTAACCTAGAAGCACGAAGAACCAGACAAATCACTCCCCTATTCATAGGAAGTCCCATACTTATGTAGTCATACCACCCTCCGTCTACATTCTATAAGGACTCACAACCCTAAACTCAATTGTCAACCTTAAACATGCTTAGCCTATGTGGTACCCCAAACCACCATCTCCCCCTTGGGAGACAACCTCCACCGTACCATCCTTTCACCCAAAACATCCAACTCTAATAAGGCAGAATCAAGGCCTTGCTTAAACTAGACCTCCTCAACCAAAGAAGAGTTCGAAACCACCAAGAACACTATACTACCATTCTCAACTTTCCTCAACCTAACTTCCAATCAAACCAACCGATGGATCCCATTAGTCACCTCTTTATCGACATTATCCACATATGCTAGGCTACCCCTAGGCACCCCACTTAGAGCATCAACCATAACATTAGCCTCAATAGGGAAATGTCACACACTCATATCATAATCCTTAAGGAGTTCTAGTTAACCACCTTCTTGTTATCCTCAAATCACACCTATCATATTTAGCTAACAACCTCTCATCTCCCAAGACTTGCAACACTACCTCTAAGTGATTCACAAGCTCTAAATAATTCAATACTCCGTTGCTATAGGCCACCACAAACATGCCAAGGTAGGGTTTTAAGACCCTATTCATGAAACCCATAAACACAACCGGTGCATAAGCCCACCAAACAACACTACTAATATTCAAAATGATCATTCCTAGTCTGAAGGACACTTAGGGATATCACCCACCCTCATCCACACTTGGGAACTAAACCTGAACCTCAAATCAACCTTAGAGAAGTGACTATCCCATTGTAGTTGACCAAATCGATCGACCATCCCTACCCATCATATTAGAACCTTACAGATTCTACATTCATTAGAAACATGTCATGCAAGTAGCCCAAACTACCCCAAGACCCTCAACACAACAAGCTAAGTCTAACCAAGATCACAAGACAAGACCTAACACAATACAAACCCATATCAACACCTATGAATCTCCTAGAAACCATATACTCAACAAAAAGGATAGACACCAAAAGTCCACACAAGAACTTGGACACACAAGAAGCCCCACTAGCAACCAAAAAAACAGAGAGGAAGCACTGGCACACCGGGCCTGACAATTAATGCACATCAAAGCCAAGGAAACTTCAACTTAGCGGTAACAACATCGGACACCTCATTCCCTCATTGAGCCACTTGATTAACATGACCACCTCACTCCAAAGGTCGACCACTCTTACACTTCCTTAGAACATATGGACAATCAACTAGCTTGTGACCCACTTTACTACATCCATAACAGGCATTGGTCCTCAAGCATGGACCACCATGGTTCTTTCCACACCCTCGACACTTGGGATTAGTCATCCCACCATCACCTCCTTCT
>JAABOM020114627.1:0-23574 GCA_011800125.2 Solanum clarkiae | reverse complement strand
AAAATAATAACAATAATAATAATAATAATAATAATAATAATAATAATAATAATAATAATAATAACAATAATAATAATAATAATATTTAAAAATATTTATTGCATTTTAATTAGAAAAGTATTACCTGAGGTGAGGAGTTTTGGATTTGAGAAAATGGAGTATTCTCAGACTGTGAAGTACTTGCAAAGGAAGGGATATAGGTGATTGTTAGAGTTGTTTGGTACTCCCTTTTCGTTGTTCTCCTGAATGCTAGAACTGTAATAATAACGAAATTGTAACACCCCACATCTTACATTTACTAGTTCTATATAAATGAAACATGATATGGTTTGGTCAAATTAGCGCCCATTTTTAAAAGTGTTTGAATCTCATATTAGAGGGCGATATGCGTGTTAACGCCTAAGAGGATCGAGTGTATACAAGTTTTAAGTCAAATTGAGGAGATCGCGGCCTTAATTTAAGTGAAAGAAGTGAGCTGCTGGTAGGACTTAGGAAGCTAGTAGGTGAGTCACCTATTTGCTTTGCTTAAATTTGCTAGCTAGACGGAGACGAGACCCGACGTCGAATCTGTCCAAGTCCGATTATGGATAAAGTTCGTGTTAAGGGTGTAACTTTAGCTCGCGTTTTAGCATCATAAATGGACTGTATTTTCAACCCAAGAAAAATATAAAAAGGGCCCAAGTACATCACAACCCACTTGACTATTTGGGCCAAAACTAAGTAAAGAGGAATTAGGAAAATGGGCAGCCAAGACCCATCAACTTTGAAACCCAATTAGGCCTAAGTGAAAGGGCCAAGCTGCTGCATCACCACCTTGATAATATGAGGCTTAAACCACATAAGAAATTCGGCCAAAGGATCCTTTAAAAAGGCTTACAAGTAGCACATTTAAGTCATTCTTAACTTGAAAAAAAATCAGCTTTCACAAGCTTTCTCTCCGCACTTTCTTAACCTTGCAAAGTATCCACAAGGAGACTTTTAGGGTTCTTTGAGAAGTCCTACATTTGAAGGTAATGGTAAGTAAGCTTACTTATGTGTTTAGTATGATTTTCTTATGAAAAACAAGAGACTATGTTGGTTAGGTATATGCTGAAACTTTTGGACAGCATGTGTTCCAAGGGTTGTTGTATACTTTTCTTGTTTATTTTGGGAGCTTTTCTCTTCTTGGTTGGATTGATTATGAAAGGAGGTTGCTTTTCTTAATTTGTTTGAGTTCTGCAATGATGTATAAAGGTTGCTGCACTGTTTGGTTATACGTAAACAATCGAGATTTAACGTGTTATCCTAAGTGTGTTATTTGTAGAAATTGTGGCTGATTGATTGAAGACTATAGTCTCACGTCCTACACCTATTTTGAGGACTATTTTTGAACTATTTTAGGACTGGTTTTATATGTATATATGGTGGGCACTTTTTGGTTAAAGTTGGAACAGGTTTGAAATTATCGACATCGAAATGTAGCGAAGGGATGTAACGTTATGCAGCCTATTTGTATGTTGTGTAGAATTGTTATGTGTTGTGCTTTATGGGTTGTTGTAAGACTGTTATGGCACTAAAACAGGTTGCACATGATATGTATATGAGAATGTGTATTAGAAAATATGATTAGGGGCGGAAAGGTTGAAAAAATATGCTCGGGTTTATAATTATACGTTTGCTGCCCGTGTGTTATTTTTTTATGAGATTGGGCTGCCAAGATGTATCTATTGGCTGCTAATGTTAATTTTATCACCTACTATACTATAGATAAATATTTGGAGGAAGGAAAGGTTATCTCGATGTAATAGTGTGGTCGTACAACGAGATATGTAAGGCTACTCGATTTCGTATTACTTGGCATGAAATCTAGATTCTTCCTTGGTACATAAAGGTACTTACCAACTCCCACACAACTATTAACCGTGTCTCCACTCTTTCACATGTTCATATGCTCCCATACATAGTCAACTTCAAATCTTCATAAATACGTGGATACTTTTCCTTATCTAGAGCCTTTGTAGATTATGTAAATTAAAGAGTGGTCATGTCTCGTACTTTAGACAACTTGGCCCCAACGGCCTAACCATATGCATTTCTTTTTGGCTTGTTATCACTGTTTACTTTCTTAAAGGCATGTTGAATGTAGAAATTCCTTATAATATGTATAGAAAGTGCATGGATATAGGTTGATTCTCTCGAGCCTTATCGGCAATGGGTGCCAGTCCGCCTTAACGGAACTTTGGGCGTGATCGAAATAATAATGAAACTAAAGAAAAAAAAGAGAATTTTTTTTAAAGAAATATCTTGTGAAAAAATTAAAATAACCTGTATGAATTATTAGTGTCCTGCTGACGAGTTGTTTGTTGGGCAGCAAAGTGAACATCCATGTTTTCTTGTTTCTCCAACTCCATCTAATCAAAATTCATTTCACATTAATTAGTATTTTATATTATTTCTAAGAAAAATAATTACTATCATGAAAATTACGATTTTGCATTATTCTTCAATGATAAATCAAGAAAAATTAATTGGTGGAAGAACTAACTTTTCTAGCTATGACTTTTTAGAGAGATAGTTGCAAGTTCCTCTCACACCAATAGAGCTGATGAAGCGAATGCTCTGGTCTGGTTCATAATTTCTACACAATCATATTGTTAGGTGGAATATATATGGACAACTTCTTTAATTTGTTAGTATAAGTTAAATGTCTAATTGAATGTTTAAAGTGACCTCGATGTATTCAACTATGATGTTATGATTAAGGACTATATATAAAGAAAGATATTTGTGATACTAAATCAAATAACCTTAAGTTCGCTTCAACAATCTGCAATTCCAATGAGCTTTTCTTGATTTGCAGCTCCAAATTCTGCATCAAAGAATTTCAACTTTCCTCATTGTATCTAGAATAATAAATTAATAATTTTTATTAAGACCATTAACACACTTCTAATTCGAATACATTAAAAAAAATTAACTTATAAGATATCAAATTAAGTTATGCTCACCTCAATCCTGTGGAAATTAAGAAAGCAGCAACAGGTTAGAAACATCCAAAGGCAGCCATCAGGAGAGTATTTAATTCATTAGTAAAAGTCATGAATTATACTTCATACAAAAGAAATCAAGTATAAGGTATTCGGTAATGTCTAATACTTTGACAAATCAAAACAGGTTAATGCTTATATAACTCCATAATATAGGCCCAATTTCTAGGAAACGCAAATATGTCGCCACATGTATCTTACCTGATAAGCTTTCTTTTACCATCAATCACAAGACTTCAATGATGACTCCGCCATTCCCAAAGCAGACAACGCCAAACGAAGTGCCAGTTGACCCAATAGACAGATGGAAAGCAGCAAACGAGACGCCTGGATACAGAGACACCAACATCGAGAATGAGAGAACAAGGCGGGACACACCACCTAGGGACCTTGCCCATATCGATTCTAGCACTCACAATGCTACAACTGGAAACAAAAATGAAGAAATGCAGATAGACATTCTGGAGAACTCAAACACAACAAAGACAACCCAAAAGACATCCTTCAAGAGCATTCTCACATCGCCATACCCAAATAATGGGAGAGGGCGAAATCCCACAGGAGGACACTTTACTACATCAAATGATCTATAAAACTGCAGATCCGCCCAATAACCCTGACCAAACTCAAATCAGTGCACACCTGGGGAAGCATCCCACTCACGGACGAAGATTAACATCATATTTACAAACCATGGATATATTCAGCCATCATAAAAATCTTAGGAAAAAGGATCAGCCATCTATACTTAAAGGCAAGGTTGAAAACACTATGGCAAGTTTCAGAAGAAATCATTCTAATCGACCTAGGGCACGATTACTACATCGCAAAGTTCTACAAGGAGGAAAGTTGGTGGCATGTCTTGCAAAATAGACCATGGTTCATAAACGGCTATAGATGGACGCCAAATTTCATCTCATTGGAAGCAAAGGAAAACTCATCCGTCATTTGGATTAGGCTGTCAGAGCTACCAACTGAATTCTAGGATCATCAAATCCTAGCAAGAGTTGGACAAACCATAGGAAAGCTAGTAAACATGGACATATGTACCTCCCAAGCTTTAAGAGGTAGATATGCATGGATATGCGTTGAAGTTCCTCTCGAAGCACCAGTTAAGAAAGCTGTATTCATTGGAAATCCCAAGCAACAGATCGTATATGAAGGATTGGACATATTCTGTAACAAGTGTGAAGTATAGAACACAACATCAACAGCTGTATACAGGGAGAAAAGGATGGATATTCAAGCAACAAAAGGGAAACAATACCAACAGGCTCCTCGACGAATAAAGGGGGAAGTAGCGAGGCGAAAGCAATGGAAGACGGTCATCTTCCCGCGACAAAAGAGGAATACCAAACGATCAATCAAGGACATGGGAACAAACAACCCAGGTATAAGCGTAAAATTATTTGAGGCAAGCATAGATAAATATTTAGAATAAAAAACTTTTACATATAAAAGAAGCAACCAATTATCTGTGTATAACCCCCCCATCCCCCGACAAACCATCTCAAGCACCAAATAATTGCTCGAACAAGAATCGACCCCTGGAAGGAACAAAGATCGACATCACCATAGCTGACGTCAAATCTAACCAAAATAATAATAAAGAAATTAAGCCTAAATCGAAAGCCCTCAAATGGGATACGTCAACCCAAATCTGGGATCTGACTATTCGGACGAAATGACAATAATTAAATCTAAATTAACCCCTAATTCAATGTCCAACGAAAATGGACCACATCACCCCTGCACTCCTATAAAGGTCCACATCATAAACTCACACAACAAGCTAGGCAAAGCAGCACAATCAAGGCTGCAAGACATGGACGTGGACTTCCCACCATCCATAACTCAAACACCAACATGATGGACGAGGAAAATATCACAGCTGGCATATCAGCCAGCAGATCACCCTATGGACCCCACAAACTAACTACTTCTACACTAGAAATCAGGTGTCCCTCTAAGATTGGAGAAAATATACATACTAACGTACAAGCTATAAATAATATTCCTAGTACTATCCCTTCTGTCAAGGGGAATATTCCTCAAACAAAATACATTCCAATTAAGGCCATATCCATAGACTTACCTATTAAAGAGTAAACTGCCAACGCTGGCACTCTCTATGAGCTCCATTCCAAACTCCCCCACTCTCCAGCCACCAACAGACTTGAACAGCCCCAATGAACAACCAAGCTCCTCCATACGTAACATTTCCTCCACTCCAAACCTTTCCAGTATCAATGGGAGGGAACACATACTATGCAACAGCAGTACCACCACCTAGTCAGTTCCCTACGTCATGGCTAGAAATAAGATTACAAAACCAGACTCTATCATTCTCAGCAATAGTGGAGGGAAGGGAAGTCATCATAGTTATAAGGAGCCCAACCTTTATCTCCCATATTGCTTCGGAAGGGATGAGGGTGGGGATGGAGGCTTTCAACAACCATTTGTGGGTCTCATCACTCTTCCAGCATCCCATGGTACAATCGCCACCCCAGATACCTTTCTTTCTCTTCCCATCATGGGAAATGCCCCTGCTGAACCCACTTCAGAAACTCCAGATGCCACCAGCAAACTTGGACCCAACCATATATCCAACCCAATTCTTGCCCACTCAAGCTGTGAAAACAGCAATTGCCCCATGGCTAACACACGTAGCAGCAGTGGAACCACACCCTTCAAGCTCTCCGATAGTCCAGTCAGGCAGGAGGAATCCTCACCAATGGTAATGCCCATATTTACATCTCAGGCCCCTCAGGTACCACCTCAATCTCAACCCCAACTAATACTAAACGCGATGGTATCAAACATAGAACAGAACCAAAATCTAGATGACTTAGAATGAACCCTTCTAGTGATGAGAGAGACACAAACAAAGATAGCGATTATAAAAGAAATAAAGGTTCAACTATTCAAAGAGCAATTTGTAAAAAATCTCATACTAATTTGCCTTCCAAACCTAAGGAAAACCTCAATAGACATAAAAGCCCCAGTAAACGAAGAAATAGGGAATTTCATATTTATTCTCAATCCAACAATACTGGAGGAGAATCAGAGGGAGGGGAACCAGATGTTAGCATCCCTACATCCACCTCTGAGTAACTCCATGAATTTCATAATCTGGAACCGTAGAGGAGGAAATGGTGCAAATTTAGGCACAATTTTAGATCGCTCCTAGATTGGCATAGACCACCACTTGTTGCCCTTTTAGAAATGAAAATGTAGGACCATCAAACACTACTGGATGAATTCAACTTTAATAATAAGATACAAGTACCAGCAATAGGGAATTCTGGAGGAATTGTCCTCCTGTGAGACGACTCCCAACTAGATGTGGATGAAATCACAACATCGAACTAGGAAATACATACAATGATTAAGGTATGTACTTCAAACTTTTCTTGGATGATAACTTGTATATATGCTACTATACACAAGGAAGAACATAAGAAACTTTGGGAAAGCTTAAAACACATTAAAGACAATTACAAAAATAAATGGCTCCTAGGAGGGATTTTAATGAAATCTTGAGCAATAACAAAAAAGGTGGTGGAAGACCGTTATGTAAAGCACGCACCAAAAATTTATGGAACGTAATAAACCATTGCGAAATAATAGACCTAGGGTTGCAAGGCAGCAACTACACTTGGCTAAATAAAAGGTTTAAAGACAAATTATAATTCATAAGCGAAAGGGTGGATTGCCTTCTAGCCACGAAGGATTGCTTTCAAGCCTTTCCTGATGCACAGTTAAACACCTTCCACGAAAGCACTTAAATCACTGCCAAATACTGTTGACACTGGAAAAAAATGCAAGCACGAAATGCCAAAAAAATTTTAGATTCAAGAGTATGTGGGCAACCCACCCAGACCTCAAAACAATAATAAAAAATAATTGGAAAGATCATTCAAACATTCTCCGGGCAATCCCTTTATTCACTAAAGACGTTCTGAAATGGAACCAAAAAAATTTTGGGAACATTTTTAGGAAGAAAAGGACACTGCTAAACCACTTAGGAGGGATATAGAAATCTCAACATTATTCGACTAGTTCCTACCTCCAACACCTAGAAGCAGACCTGACCAAAGAATTCGATCACATACTTCATCTGGAGGAGGAATTCTAGAAATTAAAATCTAGAATAAGTTGGCTAAATGAAGGAGATTCAAATACTAGGTCTTTTCATGCTTCAACACTAAATAGACGAAAAATAAAAACAAAATAGTTGTCCTTCAAATAGATGAGGGGGAATGGATATACGATCAAGTGGGCATCCTGGAGCTAACTCTATGTTACTTCAAAAAACTATTCCACACATCACATAAATTCACCCTTATACTCCAAGAATCCCAAGATCAAATAATCAGTTATGATATATTTGTCAACCTAGGGAATGTCCCAACTGAGGAAGAAATAACATCGGCAGCGCACTCCTTCAAACCCTTCAAAGCTCTCGGACCAAATGAACTTCATCCTTTTTTCTATCAAAAATACTGGGACACAGTAGGACTCTCTATTATTAGTTTATGTATCAAAATCTTCAAAAGTGGAAATATTCCCGAAGAAATCAACGCAACTCACATATGCCTCATTCGGAAAAAGAAAGGGAAAAATGTCCTAAAAGATTTTAGACCAATCAGCCTATGCAATACGATGTATAAGATTGTCACAAAAATCATCACCAATAGGCTAAACCTATTAATGGATAGACTAATAGATCATACCAAACAAGCTTCCTGGAAAATAGGAGACAATGTTATAATTATCCAGGAAACGATAACACATTTTCACAAAATAAAAGGAAAAAACCCAGGTGTGCTCATTAAGATCGATTTTGAAAAAGCATTTTACAAAATCGAATGGTCGTACATAAGAAGCACCTTAAGATTCATTGGGTTCCCCATGCAAGCTATAAACATAATAATGTCATGTGTTACCATGAGTAGGACAGATATCCTAATAAAAAGGGACCGTACAGACTTCTTCAAGCCAATTAGGGGATACGGCAGGGTGACCCTCTGTCATCCTATCTATTTATACTATGCATGAAAAGACTGTCGAGGAAAATAGAACTAGAGGTTTTTTGCGAGCGTTGGGATCCAATCCAATTATCTCGGGGGGGGAGGGGGCCTGTCATACCTATTCTTTGTTGACAACCTAATATTAATAGGAAAAGCGAATAAAAAAAGCAACATCTCAATCAAAAAATTAGTATCAGACTTCTACATCGAGTCACGACAAATATCAACTATTCAAAATCCAAGATTCTCTATTCGAAAAACTGCAACGTGGGAAAAAGAATGAAATCTACGTTATCCTTCAAATCAAGGGAGGGGTCTCTATAGGCAAATACCTGGACGACCTAATATTAATGGGAAAAGCGAATAAAAAATAAAGCAACACCTCAATCAAAAAATTAGTATTAGACTTCTGCACCGAGTCAGCACAACATATCAACTATTCAAAATCCAAGATTCTCTATTCGAAAAACTGCAATGTGAGAAAAAAGAATGAAATCTACGATATCCTTCAAATCAAGGGAGGGGTTTCTATAGGCAAATACCTGGGATTCCCAATTTTTCACAAAAAATCAATGCTAAAAGACTTCCAATATATTATTGATAACCTACAAAAAAGAATTATCAGGATGGAAAACAAGTGACCTCAATATAGCAGGAAGGGTTACATTGGCTAAAGCAACTCTGAACAACATCCCCAACCACTCAATGTAATACATCAAGTTACCTAGACAATAAATAAAAAATAGACCAGATACAGAGAAACTTTATCTAGGGAACCACAGATGCTAAACGTAAATTACACCTCATCAACTGGGAACACTTACAAGGACCAAAGCTGAAGGGAGCCTAGGGATTCAAAGTGTGGAGACAAAAAACAATGCTCTCCTGGCAAAACTGACCTGTACAAACCAAAGCTCTTTGTGGGTCAAAGTTCTAATGGGCAAAATAACATTAAAAAAATCCCATCAATCACTTCTCTCCCTTGAACCCAAGGCCAGGACATGGGAAAACAATCTTAATATGGGGTGGGAAATATGTAGAAAAGGACTCAAATGGACTCTAGGCACAAGAAAGGAAATATCCCTTTGGTTTGATCGATGGATGCCTAACAATAAAACACTAAGGCAAATGATCCATGGTCCTTTACAACAAGCTGACGAAACCCAAAAAGTAAGCAACATATTGGCTCATTCCAGGAAATGGCAATGGGATAAAATATCTGCCCAATTACCAGACAATCTAAAACACACCATAGGAAGTCTTTATATCCCATCTTCACAAAACAAAGACAAGGCAACCTGGAGTTTAAATTCTATTCCTAACAACCAAAAGTGCATACCAGTACATCAGAAACAATTTTGAATTACCCAACAAAGAACCAAGCCTACACAACTGGATTTCAGAACTGCATTGCCCAAACAAGATAAATCATTTCCTTTGGATTTGCCAACACAATAGGCTACCAACCTGTTCATATCTTAGCACACTAGGCATTGACATCAACAACCTGTGTCACATATGTAATGAACCCGAAACGAAATGCACATCTTCCTCCTATGCAAAATAACTAAAACACTATGGCAGTAGCTGGGGATTAATGACGCTACAAACATAATCAGCTTACAAGACAACTCAGTATGGTTACAAAGCCTTAACAAAACAAAAGTAAATGTTAACGGCTTAAGTTGGGCAGAAGCCCTCTCTTTCTACTAGTGGAATATATGGCTAACAAGAAACGACAATCTATATAACAATAAATACAACATCGTCAAAAGCACCACATCGTACGCTCTTGCCATGGAATTCAAACACTTAACAAAGGCCAAAACAGACGCAAAAATCAAACCAAGCTTCATTAAATGGAAAGCACCAACAATTGGGTACAAGTTAAATACGGATGGATCCACGTCCATACATACAAAAGCTAGTGGTTTAGGGGGAGCAATCAGAGACAGTGAGGGGAAATAGATGTTGGGTTTCATAGGGAACTCCTTCCAAGATGACAACATACACGGCAGAAATATATGCATTGCGAGTAGGCCTCAAACTAGCACTAGAACACAAACTCACACCGTTAGAAATAAGTGTAGACTGCGAAAGAATAATCACATGCTAGCCCATGATCATCCATCACACTGACAAATTCTTCATGACTGCAGGGAAATTTTATTACTGTTGGGGAACCCTCCAATGAAGCATGACTATCGTGAAGCAAATCAAGTGACGGATCTTTTGTCAAAGGAGGGGGCACAGCTAAGGAAGGAAAACTCCTTGATACAATATGCAGTTCCTCGCTTGTTTGTTGAGAAGAAATTAGAAGCAGACAAAGTAGGAACTCTTTTTGTAAGATATAAAAAGTCATATCTAAACTCTAGCTCTTCAAACTTTGTATATCCCCCTTCCGTACTAGAAGGACTAATAGTAGTTGTATAGCTGCCACGAACTTGTACTGATGCATATTTAAATATATATTACCTCTCTTTTCGACCCAAAAAAAAAAAAAACTCCATATATGTGAGTTCGCTCACATTATCAATCTAAACTCCAACTGCTGTAGGAGAGTTGCCGGTGGTTAATATACGAGCTTTATTAAGTTAGAAAAATAGAAGCAATATTCTTCATTTTTCAAAATTTATACTGTTTATTTTTATTGTAGAGGTCCTATTTTATTATTTAATATGAATTTTTAAATTTTTATTGATAAAGTCCATTAAAAATGAATTAAGTTTAGACTTGATAAAAATCAACGCCAGAAAGGAAATATATACCATGTTCTAAATCGTACTAATCTCTTTTTTGATATTTGTATTTGAAAAGGTTAGGTACCATAACTTTGTTTATAACATAAAGCATTTATTTCAAAATCTTATATATACTTTTAGTAATTTATGCAAGATGCACGTGCAAAACACACATATATTACACTAATACTAAAGTGTAAGCTTCTCATCAATATTTTTTTCCTGGTCAAATTTTTTTTTTAAATATGCTTTGAGTGACTTCTAATTTCTTTGGTCATTAATAGTTATTCTAGTGAAGTTTGTTTTGGACATAAAAGATTTCTTCTATCACAAGTAAATCCGATATGGAGAGTATTAATATTAATATTATATATAACATAAAGTACAATTATAATAATTATATGAGTATGACAGTTTATATATCGGTTACAAATATTTTAATATTATTTATATTAGTTAAAAACACTTATAAACTAAGATCTATAAGTTAAAATCCGTTAAAAGTACCAAATTGTTAGCTATGAATTTGTAGATTTTTATTTTATAAGTGCATTCGATTTGATTGAATATTTTATTTATTTATCTTTGATATTTTTTTTAAATTTCTCAAAGTATTCTTTTTAAAATAGAGCTCCTAGTTCTCTTTTCATTCTATATTTATTGTTGGTTATAATTACACATATACATTTTTAATTTTACAATATGTAATAAAATCAAACAACATATAATCAAAGAGAAACAATAAATTAATCCAGAAAGAAAGAGTGAGAGAAAGAAAAGAGATCCAAACTTCTTATCAAGAAATTGTAGCTTTTTAGCATCTCCCTCGATATGGTCCAATTGTCTAAGTTTTGTCATCTTATCCTTCATTCATATACAAAAAGAATGTTAATAAGTAGTGAGTAAAATTGAGGCCAATAATTAAATTTTATTAAAACTCTTATCAATTATAAATTTTGTGACTCAAGAATTTGACGTTTTTCATGAATTAGAACTAATTAAAAATCATTTAGTATTTCGTTAATTTTGAGGATGTTTCTTCAAAATATTTTAATTATTATTTTCTTTATTTTAATTTATTGGTCTACTTTTATCTTGACATAAAATATAAGAAAATAAAAAAAGATATGAATTTTATGATCTTAAACTAAAGATAGATTGAATATATCAAAATATTCTTGGTAAAAATTATGCTACGCATAAAGTTAAAATGAGAAATGGCCAAAAAAAGGGAAACAAATCCTGATACTTAAACAATATTTCTTCCTTTGAAAGAATTTTTGGATTGTACGTCCGGTCCAAGACTTAACTAAATATGATCAGAGCCAGAGCAAATGTAGGCCCCAAGAAATCTTTTTAAAAAAAAACAAATATGGGACTTTAATAATGAAGAAAAGGAAATAAACAATCATGTGGGCCTAATGTCCAAGTCTCATCAGAGAAAGCAAAATAACTCCTAATGGCCCATTAAGACATTATCCGACATTGGATAGTTGCAGGGTGACACACTCTAGGCTGAGCAGTGAAACTCTGAATAAAGAATGTATGAATTTGGGTATTGATGGTGGGGAGGTGATAAAATGAAATCCTCGAAAAATCTTGATCTAAGCACAGAGACGGGAGAGGAAAGGGGTGGAAATTTCCTTATAGGATTTGAGCAATTCTCCTTCCTTTTGATCTAAAGTGCGAATTATACTCAAAACTTGACACATTCTAAGATAGATAGATAGAATGACGAGTACTAATTTTCATTTCAAACTTTAGTTAATTATATATTCATTTAAATATTGAATAAATTAATTGACATTAATGAAAACAAGGCGTAGTTTTTGAAAATAGAAAATTCGTGCAAATACATATCAATAATAAATATTTAAAAAAATAAAGTACTTGAAGATCAATCATGTGATCAAGGGAGTTTCTTCTCCCTCTGAAGGAATACTAGCTTAGAATATTGTGTGACTTGTATGAGCAATGCAAAGACCAAAAGAGAAGGCTCCAAGGAGCTAATTTATAATGTAGGAAAAACTGTTAGGGGTCAAAAATACAATAAATAAATAATTGACCAACCTCATCCAAACTAGTTGTGTAACATTTCTATTAAATGATAAATTATCATCATGCATCAATTCAACATTTAGATGAAATTTGTTAAGCGTACACGTTTCGCACGTGTATCAGCAATTAATAATTTTTCCTTCTCATTTTATGTGGTATTGATACGGTGTTTGAGAAATAACAAACTAAAAGAAAAACATAAATTTTATGATCTTAAACTAAAGATAGATTGAATATGTCAAAATATTCTTTAATTTTAGTGGTAAAAAATATGTTACGCATAAAGTCGAAATAAGAAATGGCCAAAAAAAAAATAATAATTCTGATACATAAACAATTTTACTTCCTTTGAAAGAACTTTTGGATTGTACATTCAGTCCAAGACTTAACTAGACATGATCAGAGCCAGAGAAAATATAGGCCCGAGGAAATGTTTGTTTTTAAAGCAAATATGGCATTTTATAAATAATAAAGAAAAAAAATAAACATTCACGTGGGCCTAATGTCCAAGTCTCATTAGAGAAAGCAAAATAACTCCTAATGACCCATTAAGACATGACCCGACATTGGATAGTTGCAGGGTAACACACTCTAGGCTGAGCAGTGAAACTCCGAATAAAGAATGTATGTATTGGGTAAAAAGGATGTCTAGATCTAACCACAGAGACGGGAGAGGGAAGGGGTGAAAATTTCCTTGCAGGATTTGAGCAATTCTCCTTCCTTTTGATTTAAAGTGCAAATCATACTCAAAACTTAATTTGACACATTCTAAGATAGATAGATAGAATGACGAGTACTAATTTTTATTTCAAACTTTAGTTAATTACATATTCATTTAAATATTGAATAAATTAATTGACATTAATAGAAACAAAGCGTAGTTTTTGAAAATAGAAAATTTGTTCAAATACATATTGATAATAAATATTTTTTAAAAAATAAAATGTACCTGAAGATCGGCCATGTAAATAACTCTTTTCAAGGGAGTTTCCTCTCCCTCTGAAGGAATATTAGCTTAGAATGTTGTGTGAATTGTATGAATAATGCAAAGACAGAAAGAGAAGGTTCCAAAGAGCTAATTTATAACGTAAGAAAAGTTATTGGGGTCAAATACACAATAAATAAAAAATTGATCAATCTCATCCAAACTAGTTGTGTAACGTTTCTATTAAATTATAAAATATCATCATGCATGAATTCAACATTTAGATGAAATTTGTTAAGTGTACACATTTCGCACGTGTATCAACAATTAATATTTTTGGTCTCATTTTATATAGTATTGATATGCTATTTGAGAAATAACAAACTAAAAATAAACATGAACTTTAAGATCTTAAATTAAAGATAGATTGAATATGTCAAAATATTCTTTAATTTTTGTGGTAAAAAATATGTTATGCATAAAGTCGAAATAAGAAATGGCCAAAAAAAAAAAGGAAAAATAATTCTGATACTTAACAATTTTACTTCCTTTGAAAGAACTTTTGGATTGTACGTTCGGTCCAAGACTTAACTAGACATGATTAGAGCAGACCAAAAGTAGGCTCTAGGAAATATTTTTTTAAAAAAATAAATATGGCATTTTATAAATAATAAAGAAAAGGAAATAAACAGCCACGTGAGCCTGATGTCCAAGTCTCATTAGAAAAAATAAAATAACTCCTAATGACTCATTAAGACATGACCCGACATTGGATAGTTGCAGGGTGACACACTCTAGGCTGAGCAGTGAAACTCCGAATAAAGAATGTATGGATTTGGGTATTGGTGGTGGGGAGATGATAAAATGAAATCCTGGAAAAAGAATGTGTAGATCTAGGCACAGAGACGGGAGAGGAAAGGGGTAAAAATTTTCTTACAGGATTTGAGCAATTCTCTTTCCTTTTAATCTAAAGTACGAATTATATTCAAAACTTAACTTGGCACATTCTGGGATAAATAGATAGAATGACAAGTACTAATTTTCATTTCAAACTTTAGTTAATTATATATTCATTTAAATATTAAATAAACTAATTGACATTAATGAAAACAAGGCATAGTTTTTGAAAATAGAAAATTCATGCAAATACATATCGATAATAGATATTTTAAAAAAATAAAGTGTACCTGAAGATCGGCCATGTGAACAACCCCTTTCAAGGGAGTTTTTTCTCCCTCTGAAGAAATACTAGCTTAGAATGTTGTGTGAATTATATGAATAATGCAAAGATAGAAAGAGAATGTTCCAAGTAGCTAATTTATAACTTAAGAAAAGCTATTGGGGGTCAAATATACAATAAATAAATAATTGACCAACCTCATCCAAACTAGTTGTGTAATGTTTCTATTAAATGACAAATTAAAATCATGCATGAATTCAACATTTAGATGAAATTTATTAAGTGTACATGTTTCGCACGTGTATCAGCAATTGATATTTTTCCCGTCTCATTTTATGCGGTATTGATACGGTGTTTGAGAAATAACAAATTTAAAAAAAAACATGAATTTTATGATCTTAAACTAAAGATAGATTGAATATGTTAAAATATTCTTTAATTTTTATGTTAAAAAATATATTACGGATAAAGTCGAAATAAGAAATGGCCAAAAAAAGAAAAAATAATTCTGATACTTAAACAATTTTACTTCCTTTGAAAGAACTTTTGGATTGTACGTTCAGTCCAAAACTTAACTAGACATGATCAGAGCCAGAGCAAATGTAGGCCCAAGGATTATTTTTTTTTTTTGGTTAAAACAAATATGGCATTTTATAAATAATAAAGAAAAGGAAATAAACACTCACTTGGGCCTAATGTGCAAGTCTCATTAGAGAAAACAAAATAACTCAAAACATAACTTGACACATTCTATGATAGAATGACGAGTACTAATTGATTTCAAACTTTAGTTAATTTTATATTCATTTTAATATTTGAATAAATTAATTGACATTAACGGAAACGAGGCGTAGTTTTTAGAATAGAAAATTCGTGCAAATACATGTCCATAATAAATATTTAAAAAAATAAAGCACCTAAAGATCGGCCATGTGAATAACCCCTTTCAAGGGAGTTTCTTCTCACTCTGAAGGAATAATAGCTTAGAATGTTGTGTGAATTGTATAAATAATGCAAAGGTAGAAAGAGAAGGTTCCAAGGAGCTAATTTATAACGTAAGAAAAGCTATTGGGGGGCAAATATACAATAAATAAAAAATTGATCAACCTCATCCAAACTAGTTGTGTAACGTTCCTATTAAATGATAAATTATCATTATGAATTCAACATTTAGATGATATTTGTTAAGTGTACATGTTTCGCAGGTGTAACACATTAATTAATATTTTTTTCTCATTTTATGTGGCATTGATACGGTATTTGAGAAATAACAAACTAAAAATAACATAAAATTTATGATATTAAACTAAAGATAGATTGAATATGTCAATATATTCTTTAATTTTTGTGGTAAAAAATGTGTTACGCATAAAGTGGAAATAAGAAATGGCCAAAAAAAAGGGAAAAAAATTTGATACTTCAAGAATATTTCTTCCTTTGAAAGAGCTTTTGGATTATACGTTTGGTCCAAGACTTAACTAGACATGATCAGAGCCAGAGCAAATGTAGGCCCCAGGAAATATTTTTAAAAAAAATAAATATGAAATTTTATTAATAATAAAGAAAAGGAAATAAACAATCACTTGGGCCTAATGTCCAAGTCTCATTAGAGAAAGCAAAATAACTCCTAATGACCCATTTAGACATGACCTGACATTGGATAGTTGCAAGGTGACACACTCTAGGTTGAGTAGTAAAACTCCAAATAAAGAATGTATGAATTTGGGTATTTGGTGGTGGGGAGGTGATAAAATGAAGTCCCGGAAAAAGAATGTCTAGATCTAGGCATAGAGACGGGAGAGGGAAGGGGTGGAAATTTCCTTGTAGGGTTTGAGAAATTCTCCTTTCTTTTGATCTAACTTTTGAAGTGTGAATTATACTCAAAACTTAACTTGGCAAATTCTACGATAGATAGATACATAGAATGGCGAGTACTAATTTTCATTTCAAACTTTAGTTAATTTTATATTCATTTAAATATTGAATAAATTAATTGACATTAGTGGAAACAAGGCGTAGTTTTTGAAAATAGAAAATTCATACAAATACATATTGATAATAAATATTTTTAAAACCTAAAGGTTAGTCATGTGAATAACCCCTTTCAAGGGAGTTTCTTCTCCCTCTGAGGAATACTAACTTAGAATGTTGTGTGAATTGTATGAATAATGCAAAGAAAGAAAGAGAAGGTTCCAAGGAGCTAATTTATAACGTAAGAAAATCTATTGGGGTCAAATATATAATAAATAAAAAATTGACCAACCTCATCCAAACTAGTTGTGTAACATTTCTATTAAATGATAAATTATCATCATGAATTCAACATTTAGATTATATTTGTTAAGCGTACACGTTTCGCACGTGCATCACACTAATTAATATTTTTCAGTCTCATTTTATGTGGTATTGATACGGTGTTTGAGAAATAGCAAAATAAGAAAAGACATAAATTTTACAATCTTAAACAAAAAATAGATTGAATATGTCAAAATATTCTTTATTTTTTGTGGTAAAACATGTGTTACGCAGAAAGTCGAAATAAGAAGGGCCAAAATATTTCTTACAATATTTCTTCCTATGAAATAACTTTTGGATTGTACATTCAGTCCAAGACTTAACTAGACATGATCAGAGCCAGAGCAAATGTAGAACCTAGGAAATGTTTCTTTTTTTTAACAAATATGAAATTTTATTAATAATGAAGAAAAGTAAATAAACACTCACTTGGGTCTAATTTTCAAGTCTCATTAGAGAAAGCAAAATAACTCTCAATGGTCTATTTAGGCATGACCCGACATTGGATAGTTGCAGGGTGATACACTCTAAGCTGAGCAGTAAAACTCTGAATAAAAAATGTATGGATTTGGGTATTGGTGGCGGGGAGGTGATAAAATGAAATCCTGGAAAAAGAATGTCTAGATCTAGGCACGGAGACGGGAGAGGGAGGGGGTGGAAATTTCCTTGTAGGATTTGAGCAATTCTCCTTCCTTTTGATCTAATTTTTGAAGTGTGAATTATACTCAAAACTTAACTTGGCACATTCTAAGATAGATAGATAGGTAAATAGAATGACGAGTACTAATTTTTATTCTAAACTTTAGTTAATTTCATATTCATTTAAATATTGAATAAATTAATTGACATTAATGGAAACAAGCATAATTTTGAAAATAGAAAATTCGTACAAATATATATCGATAATAAATATTTGAAAAAAAATAAAGCACCTGAAGATCGGCTATGTGACTAACCACTTCCAAGGGAGTTTCTTCTCCCTCCGAAGAAATACTAGCTTAGAATGTTGTATCAATTGTATGAATAATATAAAGAGAAAGAGAAGCTCCAAGGAGCTAATTTATAATGTCAAAAAAGCTATTAGGGGTCAAATATACAATAAATAAGAAATTGACTAACCTCATCCAAACATGGTTGTGTAACGTTTCTATTAAATGATAAATTCTCATTATGAATTCAGCATTTAGATGATATTAGTTAAGTATACACGTTTTGCACGTGTATCGCATTAAATAATATTTTTCTTTCTCATTTTATGTGGTATTGATACGGTATTTGAGAAATGTTCTTTCAGAATTTGTGCTCTAACACAATCCCGACTCAATGTGGTTCCTAATTAATACGTAGATAGGAGAACACTTAATTACTTAGTTGTTACCCTTTATAAAATTACCAAAATACCCCTAGATAAGAGATCGATCGCGTAACGGATCATCCTAAACCTTTTGAGAAATTTAAGGTCGGAATCATGATCCACATAAAAAATTTTACAAAAATATGGTCTTGGTTGAATTTTACAGCAATCAGATTAAAAAATAATTTTTTGAAGCAAGGTGCAATTTTCAGCTGATTGCGCGACACCTCCGTATCGCAAACTTATCGCGGACCTGCATTTAATTTTAAGATGATATTTTCTACAAGGTTAGGAATTCGATCAAAAAGGTTTTGTACAAAAATGAACTGTGAGGGACCAGGTCTACGTCTCAGATGAGGTCCATTATATTATAAATTTTTTCAGTTTTAATGAGGAACATTTCAAACTTTTTCTTACCTCTTCTAAACTTAAACTACAACTATTATAGGTCATTTTCAATCTGTAAAGGATTTTCTAAACACATTCTTAAGCCTATACATGTTCTAACCAGAGACTTTGAGCGAAGAAGAGGAAAAGGGCTAGGGTTCTAGGATTTCAAGCCAGAATCCTACTAGTTTGATTATCTATCATCAACCCAGGCATCTAAGCCAGCATGTAGTTGTTCTTCCATGTAGTCCTATTGAAGGTAATAGAAATATTGTGAAAGTATTGAGTCTCCATGCATATTTTTTGATGATTTTCTTGTAAACTATATATTCTATGTATTTTTGTATGCTTGATGATCATCATGAACTTGATTTACTGAACAAATATTTTTACACAAGTTCGTTCATAAACTCTATATATTATTTAATAAAAGATTGCATGAATGGACCTAGAGGTTGAGTCTAGAACCTTAATAATATGATTGTGATTATGATTGATGATGATGTTTATAGAATTGATGGTCCTAAAAGTTTTCATAATTGAACTCAAATGATCGGTCTAACTTGATAGTCCTTTTAACGATTGTCTAAATCTCTCTTGTAAGAAGTGACTGAGAGTTAAGTAGACATTTGATAGGTCAAAAGACTCGATTGTGACAAAATTGATAGATTGATAAGAGTCTTTATGAGACTCATTGATTAGATTGATTGATATTGATTGTTATAAGCATTTAGTCAAAGGAGAAGTATCGAGCACCAAATTGAGTGAGAGTTAAGTCCAACTTGAACTCAATAACTATGTAGCCAAACATAGAAGATGAATGAAATCGTTAAGTCGCATGTTTTCTCTTGATAGGTCCCTGAAAGAATAGAGCACTCGATTGATTGAGATCCATTATGGAGTGATTCATTCTTTACCCTGGAAAAATATTGAATGATTTTAGTAACATCAATGGGATTGTTATATGATCGTTGGCTCAAAATAATTGTTGTTGGATAAGAGAAACTCACAAATAGATCTTGATTGTACTTTGATAGGATTGGATTAGATTTTCTATGATTGGTCACTGTTTAGTCTTTATTCTTTCTTTAGACTTCTGGCATTCTGATTGAGTATTTTGAGATGATTGTATTCTACCTTATATTTGTTTCATTTTTTTATTTTACATACTCATACATTCTATGTATTGATATCCATTTGGACCTGTATCTTTTCATGATGCAGAGACAAGTACTAGAGGTCATCAACAGGTGTTTCATTGAAGATCTTCTCCATTTTTCAACTGATTGGTGAGTCCTCCCTAATTTTGAAGGATGCACATTATTATTTCATCTAGCTTTTAGAGTTAGACTTTAGATTGCTTATTTTGATTTGAGGTAGCCATGAACTTGTTATTGGTGTGATGAACTTGTCATTGGCACCATTAAATAGTTTGATAGAGATTTCATAGAATAGAAGTGAGTGGTTTGAATTGGATATTGTTTTGGGTTAGTTTCTTTCACAATAGTCTTGTTGATTTGTTTTATCTACATTTAAACAAGATTATCCACCCTGGTTATTCTTTTAGTCTTTCACTGACATGTCTGATCGATGATGAATAAATGTGATGAGGCCAAGTGGTTCACTTGGGAACTAGCAATTGTCTCTAAGTGTCGGTTACGTCTAGGGTGCCTTTTCGGGGCGTGACAAATTTGGTACAAGTGCTCAAAGTTCAAGAGTCCTAGGGAGTCTATGAAGTTGTGGCTAGTAAAGTCTTGTTTATGAGTGTATTGTCCACCACAATTTATAAGTAGGAGGTTGTGGGACATTAAGAAATTGTTACGCTTCTTTCATATTCTGATTTGTGCTATAGATTTAAGTTATATGAAAGATCTTTTATGACTCATGCGTTCACACTTTGATTTCAGACTATACCTCCAAGAAGAGCTCCAGACAAGTTTGGAGCAGAGGATGCCCAACTAGACAAAATATTAACTAACCTGAACAACAAGTGCTTGAAGGGCAAGGACAACAAGAGATGCCTGTCATTCAGCCTCCATAGGCTGACATCTCCAATGCTGAGCTTTACCAAGATATTCAGTCATGGCAGTGACAAAACATGTTGCTAGACAGGAAGCGGGTAGATAGAAGGCATTGGATACATCCAGAGTTCGGGAGTTTTTGAGGATGAACCCGCCTGATTCACAAAGTCTACACCTATTGAAGATCCTAAGAACTACATTGATGAGCTACAGAAAGTGTTCCAAGTGATGCATGTGACTGATGTTGATAGGTTTGAGTTAGCTGCCTACAACTCAAGAGGGTTGCTAGACTCTGGTATGATCAATGAAGGAATAACAGAGTTGAGAGTGCATCGATCTTGACTTGTGCCATATTTGAGGATGCCTTCATTGGTCGATTGTTTCCAAGGGAACTGAGGTAGGCTAAGGTGCAAGAGTTCTTGAATTTGAGACAGAGTTCCATGATGGTAAAAGAGTATAGTCTTAACTTCATACAGTTGTCTCCTAAGCAAGCAAGGGTGTGAATACACCATCATGTACAAGTTACTGTGTAATTGTTATAGATAGGTACAACCTTTCCTTTACATAAGTTATAAAATGAGCTATTCCTATTCATGCAAGTATGTTTTGAAAAATCAATTAGGCTATTGGATCAAGTATGATCTATGATAATTTATGATGACTTATGATAATTTATCCACCTGAAAATTGATAAAACTCATTAAAAGTAGTTAAAAACTCAATTATCCAAAATAACCTTGGAAACTCTAAAAATTACAATGAGATCACTTTTATCGTTAGTTTCACCATTTAGAATCATAGAAATTGTCAGAATTTTGATTATAGCTTTCGAACTCCGAATGTTGACCAAAGTCAAACTATGATTCAAATTCAACTAAAAATCACAACTTTGGGTTCAAAATCTTTGTTTTAACTCCAACTTTAATTCTATAAGTTCTTCTAGATCAGATTTTGCAGTTTGGAGCTAATGGAATAGACATAATTATATTTTGACACTCGAAACTCAAGATGACCTCAAAGTTCAAAATTTCACTCTTTAAGCCTTTTAACTGTTTTTTTAGAAAAATTCCAACTTTTCGCAAGATTTTTGAAAATCAGGCTTTTCAACTCATCCAAAAATGACTCAAAGTCACTTTTAGGATGGGCAAAATGGTCATTTAACTAAGAATACCAAAAATGACCTTTCGAGTCATTACAATTCAAGTGGTATAATAAAGATAAACCATGAATAAAAGATTATTAATGATATGAAGTACTATAATTTTGATAATAAAATCAAGAATGAACAAATATAGAGTATTCGAAAATCGTGAATTTTGGTGTAAAAATTCTAGCTTTGATGTTACTAACTGAAATTGTAGATGTAGAGCATGAGGAAGAACTTAATTCCTCATTATGATAGTTTTACATGCTTGAAAGAATGATATTCTTAAAGAAAAATCTTAACTTGACGAAGAACAATCAAGAAATCCTTTAATTTCTTAAATTTGAATTTATTTTCTTGGAAACCCTATGCTTAAGAGTTAATATTTCGACCAGTGATTCATCAGTACGAAGAAATATGTGTTGGAAAGCTTGAAATCTATATAGAAGAATTTACCATGAGGAAGAGCCTCAAAAAAGAATTCTTAGTGATTCTAGAAAACTTCTTGATCATGCAAATTTAGGAGTGAATGAGAGAGTTTTAACTATGAAAAAATAATTTTGGTACACATTTAGGGATATTTAGATGACATTTCAAAAGTTTTTAGGATAAAAATACCCTCAAAAAATAAATAATCAGAGCTAAAAGAAGAAATTTTATTCAAGCGAACAGTGAAGTCCATATTCAGTCCGTGTCAAGGAACTATGGAGAAGAAATTACCACGTTAAAAAGTCTCTAGTAAATCAATCATAACATTTTACTCCATATGTCAATTGATGCAAATTTGGTAAATTGGAAAGAAGACTCTTTGACCTTTAATTTAATAGGTCATGAGTCACCTGACTCATCATATATTGGTGATATATAGTAATTTGAATTTGACCCTTATATGAACTCATGCGAAAACTAAGCTGATAAAAATTATTTGAAATTTGCTTGGAGTTAGAGATCCCTCTAATCCAAAACCATATCTCATACACCTCAAATACTTAGTAATTGATTATATCACATATATATACAATTTGAAGTCATCAAGTTTTGACCTCTATGCATAAGTAGAAAGATTCGAATTTTGGGTGTGTTTGGTATGGAGGAAAATATTTTCGGAAAATATTTTTTCATTTTCTCATTTGGGTTAGCTTAAATGTTTTGGAAAATATTTTCCAAATCAACTTATTTTCCTAAATAACTTCCTTCCAAAAGTTAAGGAAAATATTTTTCAAAACTCTTATCCAATTTAAATTGATTTGTTTTATCCCATTCATATTACGATTCCCTCCCCGAATTCTTTTTTTAAATAAAATAAGATTAAAAATTTATTTTTGAAAAAAAAAATACATTTTGAAAATTTATTTTTTCACTTATTTCTATTCCGACTCACCCAATTCCCCCCATCTCCTCCCCCACCCC
>JAABOM020114616.1:0-23574 GCA_011800125.2 Solanum clarkiae | reverse complement strand
AATGTTACCTTCCTTCGCTACATTTCGACGTCGACAATTCCAAACCTATTCCAACTCTAACCAAACTGTTCCAACAAAATTTACATATGCAAACAGACCTAAAATAGTCTTATAACAGCACTCAAGAAGTCATGAGGGACGTGAATTAATAGCCTTCCATCCAACAGCCCACAAGTTCAGATCAATAATACACATAAGATAGCACAATAAAACACGCTTGTTAAATGAAACCAAAATCAGGACAGCAATCTTAGGATAATATCTATAAATCAAAACATGTTAAGAACATCAACTTCTCTTCAAAATAAAAGCCACAAACCATATAGAAATCACTAAAACAAAAGGCAAGTATTCAACAACTTTCTCAATACATGCTGTCTCAAATTTCCAGCAGAACATACTAGCATATACTTCTTGTTTTTTATAAGAAAACCATACTAAACACATGTGTAAACTTACTTACCACTACCTTCAAGGTGTACGGATTCTTCAACAACCCTAGAAGTCCCCTTACACCTGCTTGCTAGGTCAAGAAGTAACAACAATAAAGTTTTTAGAAAGCTGAAATTTTCCAAGTTTAAAGTGAATGAGTTTTTGCTGCTTGTAACCCCTTTTTAAAGGCCTAGTTTGGCCGCTTTACCCTTGCAATTTTGACCATCTTATACCAAATATTAATAAGCTGGTTATCCACCAGCTTGCCCCTTACACTTGAGCCTAAATGGGGCTCCAAGTTGATGGGCTTGAGCTGCCTATTTTCCAACTTTCCCTTTACTTAGTTTGGGCCCAAATGGTTAGGTGTGTTGTGATGTCTTTGGGACCTTTCTAATATCCTTCTTGAGCTGAAAATATAGTCTATTTAGGATGCTAAAACATAGGCTAAATTCATACACTTAACACGAATTTTATTCATAATCGGACTTGGACAAATTCGACATCGAGCCTCGTCTCCGTTTAGCTAGCAAATTTAAGCTAAGCAAGTAGGTGACTCACTTGCTAGCTTGTTAAGTCCTACAAGCACCTCCATACTCTCACTTCATTTAAGGCCATAATCTCCTCAATTCGACACAAAACATGTATACACTCGACCCTCTTAAGTGTTAGACGCACATATAGCCCATTAACATAAGATTCAAGCACGTTTAAAAATTAACGCTAATTTGACCAAACCATGTCATGTTTCATTTGAATATTACCAATATTGTAAGGTGTGGGGTGTTACATCCTCCCACCATTAGGAACATTCGTCCTCGAATGTTAGCATAATTGGATAGCTTAATCAAGTTTAACCCTTTACATACACAAACATTTGACAGCATATTAAGTATTCAATCACACATACCTATTAGTGTCCCAATTCTGCATGTTGGACTTCCTCTTTAGCTTCAAATAATTAATGGTATTGTGATTTCATCACATCCTCAACCTCCCATATTATTTCTTCAGCTAGCTGGTTTCTCCAAAGTACTTTTACTGAAGCAATTTCTTTATTCCTTAGCTTTTTAACCTGACGATCTAGAATGGCAACATGTACTTCTTCATAGGTGAGATCTTCTGTAACCTGCACATCCTCAATAGGAGTGATACGGGATGGGTCACCTATGCATTGTTGAAGCATTGAGACATGAAAAACTGGATGAATCATGGAAAGCTCTTG
This sequence comes from Solanum clarkiae, assembly GCA_011800125.2. Taxonomy (NCBI): domain Eukaryota; kingdom Viridiplantae; phylum Streptophyta; class Magnoliopsida; order Solanales; family Solanaceae; genus Solanum; species Solanum clarkiae. Next base: position 21,920 of record JAABOM020114616.1, on the reverse strand, counting down.
GGGTAGCTCTAGATTAATTCGACCTACTTACTCCATTCAATGCAATACTTTTTGTACAAGTTAAATTATTTAATTTCTTTGACTATGAAAAATATGATTCTTTTAAATTACGCAACCCAATGTAGGATAGAAAATGGTAGATTAAATGAGAATATTCAGAAGAGACAAAAAAAAAATTAATCGAAGAATACACAAAAAGAGAGTGCATCACAAGATAGGGTAATTTTTACTTTTCCAATGCATCAAACTTGGGAAATAAAAGTGAATTACTGACACATTATCGAAACAACTATAGCTCATAGAGACATCGATCATAGTAATACCTAATGAATTATTCTGTACTCCTCACAAATTATTTATCGTATGTTTATAAATAATTATCAAAAAATTATTTATGTATAATAATTAAAGTTTATATAGTCCTCAAAAATTATTTATACATAATAATTAAATTTAAATATGATAAGTATTTTGAGACAAAAGGATGATATTATACTTTTTTAGTGTTTGTCCTCGGGCTACCACCTATCAGTAAACAATATACCTTATCTTTCAATTACCTTTGAGATAGTTCTTTTGGTGGTCAAAGTAGTGGAGCTTTAGGATTGTATATGTAGCATGCGACATGTAGATAATCATACAAGACAATATACAATGAAAGAAGAGTATGTTACACCAATAATGAAATGCGTATGAAATGGTACAACTCGTGAACTTTATTTAGTAACAAGAACCCATGTGACTTGGTATCCTAGCATGTATGCAGATTTGAAGGTGACTATGTATGGAAGCATATGAACATGTCAAAGAGTGGAGACATGGTTAATAGTTTTGTCGGAGTTGGCAAGTGCCTTTATGTGCCAATGAGGAATCTAGATTTCATGCCAAGTAATACGAAATCAAGTAGCCTTACATAACTTATTGTATGACCTCGTCACTACCTCGAGATATCCTTCCTTTCCTCCAAGTACTTATCTACAACATAGTAGGTAATAAGACTAGTATTAGCAACAAAGAGACACTTTTTGGCAGCCTAATATCACAAAAACTAACACTTGGGCAGCAAGCCTATAATTGGCGTCGCAAACACATTCCTTCAATCTTTTCACTTACAATCGTATTTTCTAGCATACATTCAATGTACACATCATCTCCAGCCTATTTTAATACCATAACAGTCTTGCAATAGCCTACAAATCACAACACATAACAATTATACAATACCCAACATAACGTTACCTTCCTTCGCTACATTTCGACGTCGACAATTCCAAATCTATTCCAACTCTAACCAAACTGTTCCAACAACATTTACATATGCAAACAGACCTAAAACAATCTTATAACAGCACTCAAGAAGTCATGAAGGATGTGAGTTAATAGCCTTCCATCCAACAGCTCACAAGTTCCGATCAATAATATACTTAAGATAGCACAATAAAACGCGCTTGTTAAATGAAACCAAAATCAGGGCAGCAACCTTAGGATAATATCTATAACTCAAACCATGTTAAGAACATCAACTTCTCGTTATAATACAAACCACAAACCATAGATAAATCACTAAAACAAAAGGCAAGTATTCAGCAACTTTCTCAATACATGCTGTCTCAAATTTCCAGTAGAACATACTAGCATATACTTCTTGTTTTTCATAAGAAAACCATACTAAACACATGTGTATGCTTACTTACCACTACCTTCAAGGTGTAGTTCTTCTTCAACAACCCTAGAAGTCCCCCTATACCTGCTTGCTAAGTCAAGAAGTAAGAACAATAAAGTTTTGAGAAAGCTGAAATTTTCCAAGTTTAAAGTGAATGAGTTTTTGCTACTTGTAACCCCTTTTTAAAGGCCTAGTTTGGTTGCCTTACCCTTGACATTTTGAGCATCTTATACCACATATTAATAAGCTGGTTATCCACCAACTTGTCCTTTAAACTTGGGCCTAAATGGGTCTCCAAGTTGATGGGCTTGGGCTACCTATTTTCCAACTTTCCCTTCACTTAGTTTGGGCCCAAATGGTTAGGTGTGTTGTAATGTCTTTGGGCCCTTTTTAATACCCTTCTTAGGATGAAAATATAGTCAATTTAGGATGCTAAAACATGGGCTAAAGTCATACCCTTAATACAGATTTTATTCATAATCGGACTTGGACAAATTCGACATCGAGCCTCGTCTCCATTTAGCTAGCAAATTTAAGCTAAGCAAGTAGTTGACTCACCTGCTACCTTGTTAAGTCCTACAAGTATCTCCATTCTCTCACTTCATTTAAGGCCGTAATCTCCTCAATTTGACAAAAAACATATATATACTCGACCCTCTTAAGCGTTAGATGCACATATAGCCCATTAACACGAGATTCAAGAACTTTTAAAAATTAGCACTACTTTGACCAAACCATGTCATGTTTCATTTGCATATTACCAATATTGTAAGGTGTGGGGTGTTACAACATACCATAAAGAAAAGAGAGTCTATACATAGCATAAATCAAGAAAAATATGTCCTTGAAGTTGAGGACTCACCAACTTTCTTTAAGAGATATCATACTTGCCACGTAGAGGAGAAGGACGGTCACGTAGGGCTCTGGTTCCTACATGTTATGTAGACATAGAGTATGCGTTAGTATGTTTTAATGTACTAAGTATGTAGGATGCAATGCAACAATAGATAAGTAACATAGTCAAAATGCATAATAAAGAAATAGAAGATCATATAACAATATAGCATGCATGAATAATACTTGAAGTAAACATGCTTATATATAGAGAACTCATTACATGTGTAGGACTAGACCATCATCATAGACCAAGAAACTTAGCACTTGGAGTCTAAGTTAGACCATCCCTTAGTAGTGATTGAGGTACCAAACCCTCAATTGGTTGATGGCTTACCACCCTTATCCGAGACGATTGAGGTACCAACCCCTCAATTGGCTATGGTCAACTAAAAACACAATAGATGCATCTCATGAAATCAACACATACATAACATCATTTCATCATCATAAAGTCACTTAACTCATATGCCAAGCATTAAGCCTTCAACAACTCAAGATACATTAACCAGACATTTTATCAAACACTTGGCAGATGTGTAATGCTAGTGTAAAACCATGCAAATCAAGAGTGAAGTCATGCAAGAAAATCTAATGTAAAACTTCCTACCAATACTTGGTAATACCATCATGCAATTTACATTAAAATTCTTCAACAAATCTCAAGATAGATCCAAGATTCATAGCTCAAAACATTATTAAACAGTCACACTTTTACAAAACCCCAATATAGTTCATAGTCAAATTCATAATAAGTGAGACCAATAAGTGAATCAACTTGGATTCAAGCAATTTACGTAAAAATTAAGCTTGGGCACCATCGGTGAAAAACCCAATGGTTGAAATCCACATACCTTGACTTTGGAGAATTCTTGATGAAGATTGGAAATGGATACATGAAGCTTGAGTGAAATCCTTAAGATCCGAATGAGTTTCGGGACTTGAATTTTGAGAGAATTATTAGTTTAAGGGTTTGAGAGAGCATTTGGGAATGTCTTTGATGATATGAAGGTGAAATATGGCTAAGTATAAGTATTTTCACTCATGCGAAGGTTTAGGCTCAAAACTCAAAAGTCTTGGACCGAACTAAAAACTGGCAACAATTTTACACTATGGCGCACCCTTGGCCCGTCGCGCCAGGGGCGCGGAGAGCAATGTAGAATCACGTTTTGCGATTTCCAAATTGTGATTTGGTTGCTCAAAAATTGGGGTTAGACCCATTCCCTCTTAATTTTGCCCTCCTTATCAAGAATATGAGGTCGAATTTTTTATATCACACATGGATTTTGAGATATATGAAAACTACGATTTTGGGAACTTCCGAGGCATATTTTTGGGCACTTTTTTTGGGGTCGTTTTACCAAACTTAGTTTTCTTAAACTGTTGTCAACTCATCTCTTCTCTTTGACTAAATCTGTATCAATGCAAGGAGTCTCAAAACATAATTTTATTACTTAGCTATCTTGTAAATACAGAAGCTTTAAGTACTCTTTAAACTCAACTCAAACTGTGAATATAATGTTATCATGAAATATCTAGGGTTTTTATAATTGAAAATTAACCATGAAACATTATATTATTAATTTAGTTTAATAGTGAAATCAATAAGGATAATTATTTTTATCGAGAAAATTACATGAATAAGTATTTCAATAACTTAACTGGCAATGGAGAAAACTTGATCTCAACTCATAAACTTGATCTTGGGTAGGGGCTAGTAGTTAAAGATGTTAAAATAATGTATAATAAGTTTTGGAGGACCTTACATACCTGGGGAATTAGTTTCTTGAAGGTTCTTGAAAGCCTAGCTTTTGCCCCTTTGAAACTACGTTTTGTGTTCTTGTAATGTTTGAACGCTAATGGTATGAAGGATTACATTTCAGGGGTTTAATTAGGTGAAAACTAACAATTTTAGTCTTAAAGGGTGAGAACAGATGAAAATACTCCTCTTTAAAATTGATGATTGGGTCATCTATGAGACCTTCTACGGCTCGTAGGGACCCTTTTGGAAACTTGTGGACAATTTTTGGGGTCTCTGGATCACTTTACGAGCCCATTCTACGACCCATAAAGTGTTATAGACCCGTAGATGGGTCCATTAAGTCTTGGCCCAAAAATTTGGGGTTTCAGAACTTTTTCCATGATTTAGTAGACAGGCAGTACTTTGATTTACAGTTATAAAGGAGTTTTGTAGAAGCACTCTGCATCTGGTAGTCTCTAGTAAAAACTATAACTTTTGACTCCAAGATCTAAATGAGGAAAAATTAGTTGCGTTGGAAAGCTAATTCAAAGGGATTTCATTCGGCTGGCCATCATGAGACATTAGTTCTTTGTGTTCTAAGAGTTATGATCATTTAAATTTGACCCTTGTATAATCTAAGACTAGAAACTCACTTTATAGGAAAGTTTTGAAGTAGACTAAGTACTAGAGCTCTCTTATGACCCTAATACACTTCTTACATATAAGAGTGAGGCTTGAAACATAGGTGCATTGAAACGACTCCAAAAAGTGCTGGAAAATGTGCCTCACAAGTGCCCAAAATCATAATTTTCATATATCTCAAAATCCTTGCGTGATATCAAAAATCCGACTTCATATTCTTGTTCAGGGGGGTGAAATTGAGTGGGGAATGAGTCTAACCCTGATTCTAGAGAAAATGAATCAAAAATTTCATTTTCCCAAAAAATTAATTTCGAGTGAGGTTTTCGCACCCCGGGCGCGCCTTAGTACAAAGTTTGCGCAGTTTTCAGTTCGGTCCAAGACTTTTGGGTCTTGGGCCTAAGTATTCCCATACGTGAAAATACCTATACTTATCCTAATTTAACACTCATATCATTCAAGACATTCCCGAATACATTACTCAAACACTTAGCCAATATTTCGTCTCCTAAATTCAAGTCTCTAAACTCATCCGGATTTCAAGATTCTCATTCAAGCTTTAAGTCACCATCTCCAATCTTCTTCAAGGATTCTCCAAAGTCAAGGTATGTGGGTTTCTTTCATGGGTTCCTTTCACTCATGATACACAAGCTCTCTTTTATCCTTAATTGTGTGGGTCTTATCTATTATGAATTTCACTGCACACTATATTGGGATTTCATGAAAGTATTGTTGTTTTAGCATGTTTTGATCTATGAATCTAAGGTCTATTGTGAGATATGATGATAGGTGTTGACCTATATTGGTTGAGGGTGTTTCCAAATATTTGCTGATGGTTTTACATTGAATTTTCTAGCATGATTTCACTCTTGAAATGCATGGTTTTACACTAGTACTACACACTCGTCAAGTGTTTGATAAAATGTCTGGATTATGATTTCTTGAGGAATTGAAGGTTCTATGCACATATTATGAGTTGAATGACTATATGATGATGAAATGGACATATTTATATGGTTTTTTTCTATATAGTGTTGGAATGTGACCATGCCCCACTCGGGGGTTGCGTGCCAAGTAACCATGTCGAGGGGTTTTGTACCTTGATAACTAGGTCGGGGGGTTTGTACCTCGGTCACCAAGGGTGGTTGGGTGCGACGATCTACTAACCATATCGGGGGGTTTGTACCTTGATAACCATGTCGGGGGGTTTATACCTTGGTCTCAAAGGGTGTTAGGGTGCAATGATCCAACAACCAATTGATGGGGTTGGTACCTCAATCACTGAGGGTGGCAGGGTGCGACGATCCACCAATATGATAGTGGTCTCTTCTTGCACATGTATTATGTTCTATATAAGCATGATTTACTACATAGCATCTCACATATATGTCATATTGTATATGCTACTCATTGCCTATGCTTATGCACTTCGATTATCTTACTTATCTCTTGTTGCATTGCATCCCACATACTTAATATTTTTTAAATATACTAATACATACTCTATACCTACATGATCTAACCATGTAGGAATCAGATCCTCGTTTGATCATCCTCCTCCACATGGCTAGTACGACTTCTTTCAAGCTTGTTGGTGAGTCCTCCATTCTGGGGATGTTTCTTATTGTCTCATGATATGTTCTAAGACTACCTTTTTAGTGTTGACTATAAGGGTGAGTCTAGGGGCTTGTCTTGGCCCCTGGTCTTATCTATGTAGTAGAGGTGTTGTTGGACATGTCATGTGTAATGTTATAAGATTTGACTATCTCTTATCTCTTGATGTCTGTGATATGGAAGTTTTCCCTTAGCCCCGTTGTCCCTATTTTACTCTATTATTATTGTATTTTATTGCTTCCATGACCAAAGATGTGTAATGATATGTTAAGAGGCTTGCTTGGGGTCCCTTCGGGTTCCCCATGCGCCATGTCACATCTAGGCCCTAGGCTTGGTTCGTGACATGCATGTGAGGATAGAGTTATGGGGTGTCACAATATCTCCCCCTTGGAATCATTCGTCCTTCAGTAAAGGTGAAACTGGAAGTATAGGCATGTTTGCTATATCATGAACTAGTTTATCAACAAGAAGCTATCCATGTATCTTATTACTCATACTTATGGATGTATCTCAACTCAAAGATAGGAATAAGGAATATTTCCTTCATGTTCGTCATTGGAAGACACCAATAGGTGAGGATATCTAGCTTTCATATATACCTCCGCTTTCCATGTGGCTTCCTTGACAAACTAGTTCCTCCACAATACTTTAGCGAAAGCAATTTCGTTGGTCCTTAATTTGCAAACTTGATGATCTAGTATCTAAACTAGGATCTCTTCATATGACAAGTCGTCTTTGACCCTAATACTCTCTATAGGCACAACTAGTGTGAGGTCTCCCAAACACTCCTTAACCACAGAAATGTGGAATACTAGAAGAATAACAGATACTGGTGGCAATTCCAATTCGTATGCCACATTAGCAATCCTCCTAATACTCTGGTAGGGCCCAATATATCGAGGACTGAGCTTTTCCTTTTTGCCGAGTCTCATAATTTACTTCATCGATAAAAGCTTTACATACACCTATCACCTACCTCAAATTCCAAATCTCTTCTTCTAATGTTGGTATAAGACTTCTGTCGACTTTGGGCTGTCTTTAGTCTCTCTTGAATAACCTTCATCTTCTCTATATCCTGATGGACTAATTAGGCCTTATCAATCCTACCTTACTAACTTCAAACCACCCAGTAGGCAATCTACACCTCCTCCCATAAAAAGGCCTCATATAGTGCCATTTGTATGCTAGCCTAGAAACTGTTGGTATAAGAAAATTCAATCAAGGGTAAGTGATCATCCTTATTACCTTTAAAATCTATAAAACATGCCCTCAACATATCCTCAAGAGTCTGTATAGTCTGATCCGCTTACTCGTCTGTCTGGGGATGGAAGGTTGTATGAAGATTCACCTTCGTACCCAAGCCCTTTCTGAAAGGACTTCAAAAATTATGCTATGAACTGGATTCCTCTGTCCGAAATAATGGATATAGGGACCCCATGCAATCTAATGATCTCTTTAATGTGAAATCTAGCATAGTCCCCAGCTGTATCAATCATCTTGATAGGTAAAAAGTGGGCTAACTTATCATTATGTCTATTATTACCCATATCGAAATCGGGGTAAGCCTGTTATGAAGTCCATGTTAATAATCTCCCACTTCCACTTTGGAATTTCAATATTCTTAGGGATGTCACTTTCTCTAACTTTGAGCTGATGGTACCTAGATCTGAGGTCTATTTTGGATAAACAAGTAGCATCCTGGAGCAGGTCAAACAGATCATCAATTCTAGGAAGAAGATGTTTATTCTTTATTGTAACCTTATTTAACTGACAGTAATCTATGCATATTCTAAGAAAACCTACCTTTTATGCATGAAGAGAACTGGAGCAACCCAAGGTGAGACACTTGGTCTAATGAAACCCTTATCCAGGAGGTCTTTTAGCTATATTTTCAACTTTTATAACTCTGAAGGGGCCACACTGTACGGGGGAATAAATATGAGCTGAGTATCTGGAAAGATATCTATCCCAAACTCTCTCCCTGTCAGGAGGGACTCCAAGTACATCATTAGGAAAGACTTTTGTGAACTCATTCACGACTAGAACATACTGAAGAGATGGTATCTTGGCACTAAAATCTTTGACATTAACTAGATAGTATATACAACCTTTGCAAATTAACTTTCAGACTTTGAAATATGAGCCAAATTTACCTTAGGAAAAATTGAGCTATCTCTCCACTCTAAGACTGGATCATTAGGAAACTGAAACTTGACCACCCTGTTTCTGCAGTTTATGGAGGCATACCAAGCATGAAGCTAGTTTATGCCTAGAATGACATCAAAATCTACCACTCCTAACTCAACCAAATCAGCTAAGGTACCTTTATGGTAGACTAACACTGGACAATCCTTATAGACTCTTTGGGATAGATTAGATTCCCTTATAGGAGTGGAAACACTAAAAAGCTCAAGAAGGCATTTCGGACTCATCCCAAACTTCGTGGCTACATAAGGAGTCAAAAACGATAATGTGGCACCTGGGTTTAACAATGTATAGACATCATAGGTGAAAACTTTGAGCATACCAGTAACCACACATCTAGGGACTTCTCTTGCTCCTGTTTGGTGGCTATGGCATAGAGACAGTTTGTAACCCTGCCAGTCCCTAAAGCAACACCTCTCTGAACTGGCTTACCCTATGGTGTTGAAGAAACTGAGTGAGATTTGTTATGCCTAATGTTTAGCCTCCCCACAGGACAATCTTTCAAAAAGTGTCCCACTGGACCACATCTGAAACAACTATTTACGCCCATAAGGCACTCTCCTGGATGAGACCTGCACACTTACCACAAACTGGAAAATGAGTCAATCCTTGAGCTACATTCCCTTGTGACTAGCTACCCTAAAATCTGCGGCTCTGTGATCCCTGCTAACTCCTGACCTTCAGTGCTGGTGCACTAGTAGACAAAGGTGGTAGTCTAGATATTGTAAGCAAAAAGGATGAATTGCTGGCATTTCCAGATCCCCTCTTACCTATTTCCTGGCCTTGTGTCTTGGCCTTTTTGTTTCTAAACTCCTCCCAATTCTACATCTTGTCCTCCTCTACTTGCTACACATAAGTAATTAAGCAAGCTATATCCATATCCCCAATTAGCATAGCATTTTTGCCCCCTCTCTTAGTCATTCGAGAGAGCCCTGACATGAATAGATCCATCCTAGTACGTATGTCTGCCACCATGGTCGGAGCGTAATAGGACAAATAACTGAATTTGAGCCTATTCTACCTCACACTCATAGCTTCCTACTTTAGATTCAGAAACTCCTTCGCTTTAGCCTGCCTCAACTCTCTAGGGAAATAATGTCCCAGAAAGGCCTCCTCGAACACTTCCCAACTTAAAGCTGGCACTCCTTCTACTCTATCTCCCTTATATTGTTCAAACTAGAGTTTATCACTCCCTTGAGATGGTAGGTAACTAACTTGACTCACTCTGTATCACTTGTGTTATAACCTAAAATGCTTTCTAGAGCTCCTTAATGAAGTTTAGTTCTCAGGATCCTCCTTCATATTAGACCCCGTGAACTCAAGTGAGTTCATCCTCAAAAATTCATGAACCCTGGTGGTATCTGACCATCATTCCTGCAATCTCCCTGTCGACCACCCTAAGTAGTGACTGCCTATGCGAAAGTCTGGATAGCCTGATGGAGCTCAACATTAGAGATATCCATTTACAATGGTTGCTCAACAGACATAGTTAGACCTCCAGGCGCTTAGGAATTGGTGGCTCAAGCTGGCTCGCATTTTACTTAGCTGGGCGCCCTTTACCTCTGGCTGGTCCGATGGCTCTACATGGAGGCATGATCTGAAAAATAAAGTATGAACGAAAGAATTAGAAAGGACTTAACAGAGGTAAATTCTGAAGCACGAGAGGTAATAATAATTGATAATGACACTTCCTAATGCTCTGTAGTGTCCCTATTATGGAGGTGGCACTCTTCACACCAATAATACAGACCCTACTAAACATGGTTCCATAGAGTCCCTAGGACACTTGAACTCTGTGCTTTGATACCAACTTTAGCATGACTCGAGTCTACACCCTGAGCGTGGTTGACACCCAGAACCATTTCTGGTCCCAAGAAAACCACTTGACCTGGCTACTTTACTCTGCAGAAAACTTAAATAATAAAGTTAGTCATAGATAAGATGTACTAAAGAAACTACAATAGTCTGAATAATCTAAATAAAGAAAATATCTCAATAACATCTCAAAATAAGAACTAAAACTCCTGTCATAAAGTCTATGGAACCTTAACTAGAACAATCTGAAACAAATACCGTGATAGGCCATGGTAACCACAACTGAAAAGAAATGCTTAAAATGGAAGTAATGACTTCAAAGCCTCTGACTGGTAAAATGCCTCACCAATGGCTAAATGAAATGTTAGTCCTCAAAGAAGCGTCTGTTGAGGAACTCTGTCACCTACATCTGCATCATAAAATGATGCAGGTCCAAAAGACTCCAGTACATGGAATTTATGGCATGTAGTATAGCTAAAAATAGGAACTTAGGATAAGGCACTATACTCAAAGTAATTAAAACATGTCTAAAAATAAGATAACATACTTAATAGTTGTCACCACCCAAGCCTAGGACCTAGACGTAATCGGCGAATGGGGAACCCCAAACAAGCCTCACAACATATAATCACACATCCTTGGTTGCGAAAGAAAGAAAGTTCATCATAAGAAACATAAACAAGGGGAAATTATGGACTATAGGAGAAAGACTCATATTTAAATAGCGAGAATAACATAAGTGAGTTAAAGCTCAATCATAATACATGTTTGTCCAACAAGACCTCTAACATAGAACTTAGCGGGGGCCAAGACAAGCAACCGAGCTTACCCTTATAGTCAAAGTATAGCAAAAAGGAAAGATAGTCTTCAATACATAGCATAAGAACTTAGATATTGCCCTCGGACATGAGGACTCACCAACTAGATTGAATGGAAGCCATTAGCCATTTAGAGGAGGATGATGACCAAATGTAGCTCCTGTTCCTACATGGTAATATCATGTAGGTATAGAGTAGGCGTTAGTACGTTTGACTGTACTAAGTATGTAGAATGCAATGCAACAAGAGATAGGAAAAATAATTGAAATGCATAAACATATATAATAGATATCATAGTAATGATATGACTTGTATGAATGATGCTTGAAGTAAACTAATGCTTATATAAATCATAATACATAAATAGAAGGAGATCATCATTATAGAACAAGCAACTAGTGCTTAGAATCCTAGGTTTGACACCCCTTGGAGGGGGATCAAGGTATATACCCCTTAATCAGTAGATGAACGTCACACCTTTCATCAAGGTGGCCAAGGTATCAACCCCTCAACAATGGTTAATGGACCTCCCACCATCCATTTAGATGGTTAAGGTATCAACCCCTTGCCAGTTAATAGACATCGCAGCCTCCATTTAGGTGGCTAAGGTATCAACCTCTTGGCGGTTAATGGACATCCCACCCTGTATTTAGGTGGCTAAGGTATCAACCCCTTGCCAGTTAATGGACATCACACCTTCCAATTAGGTGGTCAAGGTATCAATCCCTTACCGGTTAATGGACATCACACCCTCCAATTAGGTGGTCAAGATACTAACCCCTCAACAATGGTTTATGGATATCACACCCTCCACCGAGGTAGTCAAGGTGTAGCACCCCCTCAACAAGGCATGGTCATTGTATAATAACATAGATACTTCTCATCAATATTACTCATATAAACATTCATTTCGTCATCATAAAGTCATTCAACTCATAAGACATGATTAGATGTTCAATTCCTCAAGAAACCACATCCGGACATTTTGTCAAACACTTAGAGGGTGTATAATGCTAGTGTAGAACCATGCAATTCAAGAGTGAAATCATGAAAGAAAATTCATTGTAAAACCATCAAGGGACACCTTGAAACACCCTCAAGCAATATACATCAAAGCCCCTCCTCAAACCTTGCAATAGATTCAAGATTTATAGCTCAAAACATAGCAAAATAGTCACTATTTCACATAGTTTTATTATAGTATGCAGTAAATTTCATAATATGAAAGACCCATTTGTAAATCAACTTTAAATCAAGCAATTCGAGTAAAAGGAGGCTTGGGTATCATGGGTGAAAGGAACCCATGAAAGAAACCCACAAACCTTAACTTTGGAGATGAACTTGATGAAGATTTGAGATGGAGACTTGAAGCTTGAAGGAATTTCTTAGATCCGGATGAGGGTTTTGGGACTTGAATCTTGAGAGAAATATAGGACTAAGGGTTTGAGTGAGTATTGGGAAATGTCTTGGGTGATATGACGGTGAAATAATGCTAAGTATAGGTGTTTTTTCATGTGAGAAGGCTTAGTCTCAAAACTTGAAAGTCTTGGACCGAAGTCAAAAAAATACACATAAAATAGGCACTGGCGGGTCGCGCTAACGTGCCTGAACACTGTTTTGGGCTCACTTTGAAAATTTGGATTTTGATACAGTTTCTCTAAAATCGGGGTTAGACCCCTTTTCCTCTAAATTTTACCCCCTAAACAAGAATTTGAAGTCGGATTTTCGAAATAACAAACAGACTTTTATATATTGGAAATTACGTTTCCGGGCACTTCCGAGGCACATTTTCAGACACTTTTTGGGGTCTTTTCAATATATCCCCCTTGGTAACATTTGTCCCCAAATGTCAAAGAAACATACAAGATAAGAGTAATCAAAAGGAGATCAGACACAACAAGAATGCAACAATACACTTTAAAACACCATTTTTAAAATCTCAACATATGTGTAAAATCATTATAAACTTGCCATCTTAAACATATATGAATGGCATAGGCTGAAACATAAGACTTGGAATCATAGAAATGGACTTGACGTGCTATTATAAACTTGAATAGAATGATAGAGATATGAGTATTACTTCTTCATGATCGCACCGACTCCCTGAGAGAAACATACGAATAGACGACTCCACCAAAAGGGCATTGACGAACACCACATTAATATTAATCGACTTCTTTACTCATCCATCCACACGTCAAATAGGACCTTCTCCTAAGTCAACCTATCCTCCATATCATCCACCATCTCAGAGGGTTCTATAGCACTAGAGCCACCAACACATCTCCTCAACCTAGAAACATGAAGAACCGAACAAACCATAATCATATCCCTAGGCAAATCCCATCCATGTGGAACCTTACCAACTTCCTCTATACTCTAAAAGGACTCACAACCATAACTCATTTTTCAACCTTAACCACAACTATTCCACTTGTTGCATCGAACCACCATCTACCCCTTGGGAGATAACCCTTATTCTACCATCTTCCACCCAAAACTTATAACTCTAATAAGGCAGGATCAAGGGCTTGCCTAATCTAGACCTCTTAACCCAAGAAGATTTAGAACTATCAAGAATGCTACACCACCATGCTCAACTTCCCTCAACCTAACTTCCAACGAAACCAACCGATGGATCCCATTATCTCCTCTTTGCCACCATCAACAACACATGCTAGGCTACCTAGAGCACCGACTACAACATTAGCCTTACTGGGGATAAATAAAGCTCACTTATCATAATCCTTAAAGAATTCTGACCACCTTCTTGCTTTCCACAATGCACGCCTATCATATTTAGGAAACAACCTCTCATCCTCCAAGACTTGCAACACTACCCCCAAATGATTCACAAGCTCTAAACAAATCAATACCTCATTACTAGAGACCACCACAAACATATAAAGGTAGGGTTTTAAGACCCTATTCAAGAAACCCATAAACACAACTGATGCTTAAGCCAACAAAAAAACTCCACCAATATTTAAAGTGCTCACTCTTAGTCCGAAAAGACACTTAGGGATATCACCTAACCCTATCCTTACTTGGGGACAAAACACGAACCAAATATCAATATTAGAGAAGTGACTAACCCATTGTAGTTGACCAAATAGATCGACCATCCTCAAACATCTTATTACAACCTTACAGGTTCTACACTCATTGGAAACATGCTATGCAAGTAGCCCAAACTATCCCAAGATCTCCAACACATCAAGCTAACTCCAATCAAGATCATAAGAAAAGACTCTATGCAAGGATACCATAGGGAAACCCTTATAGATCTATTCTAGACACTATAGACTCACGTAACCATCGAGGACACACATATGAATCCTATTAGCAAAAAGGAATCACGTAAGCAATAGCAACTCCTGGATCTATCAAATCACCCTACTGAAAATGTCGGTCACAACATTGGCCTTACTTAGGGTCAACTAAGTCATAGGAGAAGTAATAGAAGATAACCTATTCACAACCTCTGGTATTAGACCGCTAAGCCCAAGAAGCTCCTAATATTCAATGGGTTTAAAGATCTATGCCAATCTCTAATCACCTTCATCTTACTAGAGTCCACTTTAATACCATCACCCGGCACCACACGACCTAGGAAGACAACCTCTTACAACCAAACTCCCATTTCTCCTATTTAGCATCCACCTTTCTTACTTAAACTTTATAATACTACCCTCAAATGACTCACATGCACTACCTCATTAGGGAAATGAACCATCATATCATCACCAAAATCACCACAAGCCTATTAGAGTAGGGACTAAAGATCTTAATCATGAGACTTATAGGTAAAACTGGTGTACTAGTCAAACTAAAAAACACTACCCCAATTTCAAAATATCGGAAAGAGACATTTAAGGCCTCATCTACTACCACCAACAATTCTATAAACAAAACAACTTAGGTTCAACACCTTTAATTCTCACAAGATGATAAATGAAACCCCTTAGAGATCAATTGTACCTTAAGACATGAAATGGACCTACCCCCTTGCTATCACTTGACCACCACATCAAGACTCTTCCACTCAAGGATGGGTTCATTAGAGAATCGGGATCTAATTCCACTAGTCCTACTATACATGAAGGCACAACATGCAAGCAACTATTCCATTCCTAATATGATATCAAAATTCACCACGCCAAATCCAACAAGCCAGAAGGCAAAACCTAATGCAATACAAACTCAGATCAACACCTATGAACTTTCTAGAAACAATATACCCAACCAAGAGGTAAACACCAAAGGTTCACATCATAACTCGGGACACATAAGAAGCCCACTAGCAACCAAAAGAAATAATGAAAGAAATAGTGAAACTCGGATCCATCAACATCAAAACCTTCAACTTACCTTCCTTTGCCTCCCTCTTCGAAGCAGCATGATCAACTAGAAGAGCAAAGAACATTTGTTATAGGGGAAAGCCCTGTCTCACTTCTAAAGTATGACATACACCATGAAGAAAGAAAACATTTCCCAAAACGTCTCATAACCTCCTACTCATAGTTGTGGTGCACAATACAACCATAAATAAGACTCTAATCAACGTGGTGTGTTGGACTCCGAAGATCTATCAACCTAGTGCACTGATACCATCTTTGTCACAACTCAAGCCTAGGGCCTAGATGTGACCGGCGAATGGGGAATTTGAAGGAACCCCAAACAAGCCTCATAGCATATCATCACACATCATTGGTCGTGAAAGCTAAACAAGAGGCAATTGGGGACTATAGGAGAGAGGTTCATATTTAAATAACTTGAAAACATAAGTGAGTCAAAGCTCAACCATAATACATATTTGTCCAACAACACCTCTAACATAGAACTTAGCAAGGGCCAAGACAACCAACCGGCTCACCCTCATAGTCAAAGTATATCAAAAAGGAAAGATAGTCTTCAATACATAGCATAAGAACGTAGATATTGCCCTCGCACATGAGGACTCACTAACTAGCTTAAATGGAAGCCACTAACCATGTGGAGGAGGATGATGACCAAATAGAGCTCATTTTCCCACATGGTAATATCATGTAGGCATAGAGTATGCGTTAGTACGTTTGAATGTACTAAGTATGTAGGATGCAATGCAACAAGAGATAGGCAACATAATTGAAATGCATAAACATAAACAATGGATAGCATAGTAATGATATGACATGTATGAATGATGCTTGAAGTAAAATCATGCTTATATAAATCTTAATACATGAGGAGAAGGAGATCATCATCATAGACTAAGCAACTAGTGCTTAGAATCCAAGGTTTGGCACCCCCTTGGAGGGTGATCAAGGTATATACCCCTTAATCGGTGGATGAACATCACATCTTTCATCAAGGTGGCCAAGGTATCAACCCCTCAACAATGGTTAATGGACATCCCACCCTCTATTTAGGTGGCTAAGGTATCAACCCCTTTCCGGTTAATAGACATCCCACCCTGCATTTAGGTGGATAAGGTATCAACCCCTTGTCGGTTAATGGACATCACACCCTCTAATTAGGTGGTCAAGGTATCAACCCCTCAACACTGGTTAATGGACATCACACCCTCCACCAAGGTAGTCAATGTGTAGCACCCCCTTAACAAGGCATGGTCATTATATAATAACATAGACACTTCTCATAAATATAATGCATAAGACATACTTTGGACCTTCAAATCCTCAAGAAACCATATCCAGATTCTTTGTCAAACACTTAGAGGGTGTGCAATGCTAGTGTAGAATCATGTAATTCAAGAGTGAAATCTTGCAAGGAAATCCATTGTAAATCCATCAATCTAAACCTTGCAACACTCTCAAGCAATATACATCAAAACCCCTCCCCAAATCTTACAATAGATCCAAGATTTACAGCTCAAAACATAGCAAAATAGTCACTATTTCACTTCACTTTATTGTAGTATGTAGTGAATTTCATAATATGCAAGACTCATTTGTAAATCAACTTTAAATCATGTAATTTGAGTAAAATGAGGCTTGGGTATCATGGGTGAAAGGAACCCATGAAAGAAACCCACATATCTTGACTTTGGAGATGAACTTGATGAAGATTTGAGATGGAGACTTGAAGCTTAAAGGAATTCCTTAGATTCGGATGAGGGTTTCGGGACTTTAATCTTGAGACAAATATAGGACTAAGGGTTTGAGTGAGTACTGGGAAATGTCTTTGGTGATATGAGGGTGAAATAAAGCTAAGTATAGGTGTTTTTACATATGGGAAGGCTCAGTCTCAAGACTTGAAAGTCTTCGACCGAAGTCAAAAAAATACACAGAAAATAGGCACTGGCGCATTGCGAATGCACCTGAACACTGTTTTGGGCTCACTTTGAAAATTCGTATTTTGATACGATTGCTCTAAAACCAAGGTTAGACCCTTTTCCCCCTAAATTTGACCCCCTGAACAAGAATATGAAGCCAAAATTTTGAAATAATGAACGAATTTATAGATCTATGGAAATTACGATTCTGGGCGCTTCCAAGGCACGTTTTCTGCACTTTTTGGGGTTGTTTTAACAGTTAAAGTACATGCTAAAAGTAAAACATATGTTAAAGCTGGTCTGTGTATAGAAACTAGCTTACTTTATCTTGGGGTGTTTCTCTAACCGACAACCATGACTATGAGATTCGTGATGATTAAATGCCTTATCCATGCTACAGAGCCATCCAATACTTTGCCAGGGTAAGGGACGAAAACTAGGGGAGTGAATCCATCCCTAAACTAGGCCATCTCAGTGGCAATGAGGAGTTGTACTCTTGGTACCATCCTATGCTATGCCAGCTATATAGTTTATGAGTTCGAGTTATTGTTGCTCTCACCCATATCGGTGCTCAATACTTGATACGACCTAAACCTAGGGCCTAGAGGTGTCACGGCAAATGGGGAACCCGAAGGAATCCCAAACAAGCCTCTTTGCATATCACATACATATCCTTGGTGGCAGAAGCAAAATAAGATGCCAAATAAGTAGAAATAAAACATAAGGGAAACAGACTAAGGGAGTCCTTCATAATAACATAAGCATAATAGGAGTCAAAATAATTAATACAAACCAACATAATATCCAACGACACCTCTACTAGTAGATAGGGGGGCAAGACATCTCCCAGGCTCACCCTCATAGATAAGTATCCAAAAATATAGATAAAGTCTTAATATAAGCATGAAAGTAAGTAGATATTGTCCCCAGATGTGAGGATTCACTAACAACTAACTTCAACGGTTCGTCTAGCAACGTGGAGGAGGAGGATCAATAGGAGCTCTGGACCCTACATGGTGATATCTGTAGGCATAGAGTATGCGTTAGTACTTGGAATATACTAAGTATGCGGGGTGCAATACAACAAGAATCATAAGCATAATAATCAAGATGCATAATCATAATCGATAGACATGAGCTCAATATGACATGTATAATCAATGCTTAGGTATAAACATGCTAGAGAATAATCATACTTGCATAACTTGTTCAACGTAATAAAGTGACATGAATAGCTCATCAAAATACCTTGTACTAGAGGGTGAGGAATATAGCATAGGTCATAACCTCTTCTAGTAGATAATGAGTAGTACATGAGGGTTGAGAAATAACATAGGTCATAACCCCTTCATGTAAGCATAAGATGATGCATAATATTAAATCGTACATGAGGATGAGGCATACAACATAGTTCATAACCTTTTCATGTAGACATTTGCCTTGTACTAGAGTGTGAGACATAAAACATAGTTCATAACCCCTTCTAGTAGGCGTCATAATTCACATGAGAATAGAACATAGCGTAAGAGATTAATAATTCACTTGTAGATAATAGAGACTTATCATGAATTCAATACTTGTTTGGGGGCCCATAACTTATCATAAGAACACTTGTCTTGCAAATCATACAATTGCCTTCCATCAATATAAGTTTCATAATCATGCAAACTTACTAAAACATGGTGGGTATGGATTCACATGCTAAAATTCATGCAACTTAGGAGTGTAGGGCAAGAATGAGTAAAATCAATTTATTTTGAAGTCATTCAAATCAACCTACAAACCCCCAATTTGGGTATCATGAAAAACCATCTTAAAATCCACCATCAATCATAATTTCATAGTTCAGGCCATTCACAACTTCAATAGGTATAAATCAACTTATAGAAATAGTTTCAATAGATATTCATGCATACTTAGTCAATACTTCAAGAATCTAATCCCAAATCATGTTTACAATGCATAATAAAGTTTACCCATAAAATATGCATTATTAAAATCATGAAATTTGATGAAAAGGGAAGGTTTTGCTTCATGGGTGGAAGGAACACATGAATGAAACTCGCATACTTTAAACCTTGAAATTTCTTGGAATTAACTTGAGTAAGGCTTGAGGCTTGAGTTGGGTTCTAGAAATCCAAAGCTTGTTCTTGAAAATCTTGAGATTGTATGGGCGATTTAGTGATGAATTGAGAGGGTTTTGAGTGTTCTTGAGCTTGAAAATGGCCAAAAAATTGGGTTTTCACATTTAAATGAGCACTCGAGCATTACCCAAACGGCCTTGAACAAAGTTGAAAAAATGAGAAAAATATTACACTGGTCCGTGCCCTAGGCTCGACATGGACCAGTCGCGTAAAGACAAGTTTCACTCATCCGTGTCCAGGCCGCGTAGCGCTTGGGGTGCAGATGCTCTCTGGAATTGGTCCTCATTATGAAAATTATTTTTTGCACGGGTCTTCTAAAATTCAAGGGCTACCCTTTTTCCACACAATTTTTCCCTTGAACAAGAATATGAAGTCGAATTTCTAAAATCATGCACGACTTTTGAGATATTACAAAAAATACACTTATGAGGCATTCCAAAGCACATGATGGGTGTTACAATACTACTCCCAAAATAACTTTTATAATGCTCATATCTTTAAGAGTAAAAGTTCTAAAAATGGCTCTTTAGTCTTTTGGGGACTTAGCCCAACTTAGCTTTCTTAAACTTTTCTCAACTTATCTCTTCTCTTTGACTAAATCTGTATCAATGCAAGGAGCCTTAAAACATAATTTTATTACTCAACTATCTTGTAAATAAGAAGCTTTAAGCACTCTTTAAACTCAACTCAAGGAGTGAATATAATGATTTTCATGAAATATCTAGGGTTCTTATAATTGCAACCTTAACCATGAAACCTTAACTTAATAACTTAGTTTAATAGTGAAATCAGTAAAGATCATGATTTTTATAAAGAAAATTACATGAACAAGTATTTCAATGACTTAGTTGGTAATGGAGAAAACTTGATCTCAACTCATAAACTTGATCTTGGGTAGGGACTGGTAGTTAAAGATGTTAAAATAACATAGAATAATTTTAGGAGGGCCTTACATACTTGGGGAATTAGTTTCTTGAAGAAATTGATGAAGATTCTTGAAAGCCCTAGCTTTTTCCCTTTTAAAACTACATTCTGAATTCTTAGAGTTTTCGAATGCTAATGATGTGAAGGATTACATTTTAGGGGTTTAATTAGGAGAAAACTGACAACTTTAGGCTTAATGGGTGAGAAACAAGAATATACCCCCCTCTTTAATATCGGTGATCGGGTCATCTATGAGACCCTCTACAGCCTGTAGGGACCCTTCCATAAACCTTTGGGCAATATTTGGGGTCTCTGGATCACATTACGAGCCCATTCTACAACCCATAAAGTGTTCTACGACCCATAGATGGATCCATAAAGTCTGGGGCCAAGAATGTGGAGTTTCAGAACTTTTTCCACAATTTAGCAGACAGGTCATTTGATTTATGGCTCATAAAGGGGTTTCTAGAAGCACTCTGCATCTGGCAGTCTCCAGTAAAACGACAATAACGTTTGACTCCGAACTCCAAATGAGGTGAAATCAGTTGCATTGAAAAGCTAATTCAATGGGCTGTCATTTGCTAGGTCATGTGACATCTAGTTCTTTGTGATCTAAGATATATGATCATTTAAAGTTAATCCTTGCACAATCTAAGACTAGAAACTCACTTTATAGGAAAGATTTGAACTCGACTAAGTACTAGAAGTCTCTTATGACCCTAATACACTTCCTACATATAAGAGTGAGGCTTGAAACATAGGTGCACGTGAGGATTGAGTTATGGGGTGTCACAGCCACCCTTCTTAGGAGTATCTTATCTAGACCATCCCTTTTTGGGGTATTTGTGGCCTTCTCTTTTTATCGTTTGATCAAACATATTATAGATAAATTTGTGTTCAATACTATTTCCAAAACAGGTATTCATGTTCAATACTAAATAAAATTCCGTATTTAGGAAATTAAAATGTTCTCACTTTAGGATGTATTTGGTACGGAGGAAAACATTTTTGAAAATATATTTTCCAATTTTCTCTGGTTGGTTGGCTTAAATGTTTTCCAAATCAACTCATTTTCTTCAGATTTAAGGAAAATGACTTCCTTTTAAAAACTAAAATATTTTCTAAAACTCTCCTCCAATCTCAAATTCATTTATTTACCCCATCCCTGTCACGACCTCCCCCC
>JAABOM020114595.1:3446-23576 GCA_011800125.2 Solanum clarkiae | reverse complement strand
GGCCATCTCTCTTTTTCTCTGTCTCTTGGCCCTTTCCTTTTCTCTCAAGCTCACTTTTTTTCTCCCCCCTTTGCTTTCCCATTGTTTCCCTCAATCGTTTTTGATCTTCAAACACTTATGAAAGAGATAATGGTGTAAGAGTAAATTTCTCACCATTATGCAGAAGAATGTACTATTCTTTCTCCCATGATGAGTTATCCCTATCATATTGCCAAGGTCGGCCAAGTAAAACATGACTTCCTTGAATTGGAACTACATCACAAAGAATTTTATCTTCATGCCTACGAACATTGAATGAAATCATGCATTATTTATTTACTTTTACCTCTCCACTATCATTCAACCATTGGAGCCTATATGGGGTAGAGTGTATCATGCATGCAATTCCTAGCTTATCTACCAAATATGAACTCACCACATTTGCACAAGTTCCCCCATCAATAATCATAGCATAAGTCCTCCCCTTTATTCCATATCTAGTATGGAACAAATTCTCCCTTTGTCCTTCATCACTACTACCTAAATTAATAGTCTTAATTCTCCTAACTACCCCAACTATACCATCATTGGCTAGTTCTAACTCATCTTCCTCACTTACACCTCCTCCCTCTTCTTCTTCCCCCTCACTTTTTTCACTCTCATATTCTCCATTCTCTCTAAGTATGATGTTTCTTTTACTTGGAAATTCATTCATCATATGACCCCTCCCATGACATTTATGACATTGAATCGAACTCGAAGGTTTAGAAGATCTGAGATTGAAAGTTGTACCTCCCTTATCAACTTTATCTTTACCTCTGTCTTCTTAAGGTTTAGAAACCCTCTTGATTTGATCATGGCTTCTTTGAGATGGATTTAGGCCGATTTCTCCATGAGCTAGGTTGCTGCTTTTTCTTGATTTGTTTTTTCCACTTTAACAGACACATCAACTGACTCATCTAAAGTTACATACTGTTGTATCTCTACTACATTAGCTATTTCAGAATTTAAACCATTTAAAAATCTAGCCATTGTAGCTTCTTCTTCCTCCATGCAATTAGCTTAGATCATAGCCATATCTATGCTTTTGAAGTACTCATCCACCGACATGGAACCTTGCTTCAAGTGTTGAAGGTGAGATTGCAGCTTTCTTTGAAAATACGATGGCACAAACCTCTTTCTGGTCACCCTTTTCATCTCTACCCAGGTGGCAATAGGTGGTTGCTCATGTTCCACTCTGTCCCTAATAAGCTTTACCCACAAAGAAGCAGCATAATCAGAAAACTCAATAACAACAAGTTTAACTTTCTTACCATCAGAGTATTTATGAGAACAAAAGATGGCTTCAACTCGCCTCTCCCAATCAAGGTACAAGTCTGGGTCCTTTGTCCCCTTGAAAGATGGAATATTCATTTTTATACTACTTATATATCATCTTCTACTCTACCTCTTTGTCCCCTCCTATCTCTTCTTTCGAGATTAAGTTTGGCATAAAAAATATCATTATCATACTCAAGATTTACAATAAGGACATGGTGTACATTTCATCTAACTTGGGGTCCAATATTATTGGGTGGTACAATATTATTCTACCTCCTAGTTGTAGTTACGGTCACATTCTGCTCGGTAATCATATTTCTCATCTCTTGAAATTGAAGATTCCATCTCTTGAATTGTTGGTGTATAGCTTGAAGGGTGAAGTCATTCCTTCCTTTGATCTCAGCTTCTAAATGAGCCCTTTCTTCATCACCACCTGAATTAGACATCTTAAAGGAAAATATTAGTCACACACATAATATGGCTTTTACCCTCTTTTAGACTCACTCATACTTGCCTTTTTCCCTCAAATAACCTTTGAACAAGAGTACTTTGTAGATTTATAATTAAACCCAAACAAGTATCATGTTCTTAGTAATAAAGTTTAGATTTTTGGGGCGCAAAAGAAAGTAAAGAACAAGTCCTAGAATAAGTAGGATTTAGTTGAAACAAAACACGAATAGAAAGGAACTTACTATGAATTATATAAGAATAAGAAAAAAAATTTCCCGTATCCTCAAATATTTTAGAATCCTCTCTTCTTAATTCTTTGTTATTTGGAAACAACTAATGCATGACTTTTAGGGTAAGAAAAGAGATTTCTTGGAGAGCAAGTTATCTTCTTTTTTAAAAAAAACTTTTTTTCACTTTTTTTTACTTTTTTTTTTACTTTTTGTATTTAAAAAATCCCAAGATTTACCAAGAATAGAATCTTGATAGAACCGCTCTGATACCTCTTGATAGGATTGAGGTTAGAAACAATACGAAGATGGAGTGAATACTAGAATGCTGAAGAAACAACAAAAAAAGAAATATAAAAACTAATTAAAGATAGGGAAATTCATAGAAAAGATCTAAGAATTCCCACGAAATTGATATTCTAATTCCTTGAAAAGATCTAAGTAATAACGTAAAGATTTATGGAAGAAATCTAACGCCTTTACTTGAGAAAACAAATCAAAATATTAGATTCGGATCTTGGCCGCTTTATTAGTAACTAAAGAAAACAATGAGCATGTAAACTAATCTCCTTATAAAGAATACCAAAAAAAAATCAAAGATATCATAAGAAAAAGTACTTTATACCTCAAATTATGAACTAGTAAAGGTTTAAAGATAAATTCTCAGAAAACAAGTCACAAAGGTTCAATAGAACTCTCTCAAATAATATTAATATCAATCTAATAGTCCTTAATGAAAGAAAAAATGACTCCTATATATATTATAGGGTCCTTGGACATCTAAGACTCCTTAGGTTAGGCCAGAGGAGTATCTAAAACCTAGAAAGAAAATTACAAGGTAAATCCTACTCTACAAAGGAAATAAAGTTACAATAATTAGGAGTAGACCTAGTATTTCTAGGAAAGCACTAAATTGTATTAGAATATCTTAAATAGAACAAGGAAAACATTAATAACCTATATATAAATAAGAAAATCAGGTAAAACTCAACCAGGAAAAGAATCTCGACAAATTTGGAAAGTTTGACTAGTCTTCTCTGCAAATTTTGGCAGAAAACAACCTTTGTTGCGGTTAATTGTTGGACTCTTCTTGGCCTTATTTGCACAAAATTTAACCCTAAAGTTCTTCATCTTGGACTTGAATTTAGGCAACCAAATAATTGTACCATTTGGACAGATAATTCATCCTTCTTGGGGTTTAGTTCTTCTTCCCCAACAAGACACCTTTGGATCTACGATTGAAACCCATTGAGCTTATCATTAAACTCCTTGGTTTGAGATATTGTTATGGGCCTCCTTTAATCTTCTAAAACTTTATCCTTTTTATCATTGTCCTTCAAAGGAGTAGAGCTTTATATGATGCTATCACTATTGGTTGAAGCTTACATTCTATTTCTCATTTGGGAGAGTGAGAATTGAAGAGATCCTCTAAAAATCTACTGCATAATCTTGAGTATTTAGGATCTTCTTTGTCGTGAGGACAAATGGTGATGTTTTTGGGCTGTGATTAGCAACTACATGAGCAATTATGAACATGCCCACATGTTGATTACTCCTTAGAGATCTCTCGAGGCTTCAAAGTCAAGTAATTGGTTCTTGGAAGTTGAAGAAGGGATGAAAAAGGTGAAAATGTATGTGTTACTCCTTATGGCCCTATTTGTAAGCTCTGATTTAGGTAGATTGATGTTTGATTTTCTTGAGGGCAAGCCAAGTCTTAATTTGGGGGTATGGATTAGTCAATATTTCGGACTAATTTTGGGGTTAGATTGCAAGGAAACATTGCCCTTAGTGTACTATTAATTCCAACTTCTAACAAATATACATGTTTTATGACACGAAATGGAGTTAAAAGTGCACAAATGGGCAAGACTTAATGGAGTCTTTGAAAGTGAGCAAAAGTGTGTTAAGGCAATGAAAAGTTGTTTCACTGACATTCTCGGTGTCCCGCCAAACACTCATGGAGATCTCCTATATATGAAAAACTAAGGTTTCAGCTCAAGTCAAGAATGTGGTCAGAATTGATGTCCCCAAGCCAAATCAATGATCCTCCAAAATGCATAGGTGATCGCATAATGTTCTAGCACCCCATACCCCAAAACACTTATAGAAAGGCAATACAAAGAATATTTTGGTGCATCACCGAATTGGATAGGCGGAACGAATAGTCATTGCCTAATATTGCAGTGGATAAAGCCTTATAAAGATGCACAAAAAAGTGGTCAAGTGCATATTCGATGCATCACCGGAGTGCTCGACGATGGTCATCCATGATAGTGGAACGATATTTCGCAGCACAAACTTTCACACATGTGCACAGTATAAGAAATTTTAGAAAGGACAATGTACATCATCTATTATTCTATATCAGTATAATTAGTCTATAATAGTAGTACATAGAACTTTCCTCTTAGAATACAAGGGAAGTTAAGATTTTGAAGCTTTTGGGCATTAAATTGGAGAAGATTAGCTGGTGATAATCAACTTATTTGTACTTCTGCTACTATGTATGGTATTCAATCTTTAATTTCTAGTATGTGTGGCTAAAGCCAATATGTTGGGCGTGGCCTATTGATATCGGTCTTTGATTTATTTGTTTGATGTTTGATATCTTGACTTATCTGTAGTTGACTTGAGTGAATTTATATCCGTTCCTGATAACAAACAAAGCATAGATGACACCAACATGAGTGGCATGTACCCCTCAATACCATTGATAAGGAGTCAAGCAAAAGATCTCCAAGACCTACAAGCAATGTTCACGAAAAAGGAAGCATAAGAGGATCTTGAGGGTCACCGAAGAAAGGTTTACAATGTGTGGAAGGTCTATCAAGGTGAAAAGAAGGAAGAAAAGAGGTCATGTGTGTAAATGGCTACTACATGAATTCAAGGATTTGAAAAGAAGGCAACCAAACAAGGCCTTTACTCATTAAGGGTAAAATTGTAAAGAAAATATCTTCTTTTATTTACTTAGTGTAAATAGTCTTATTTTAGTATTTGAAAGACTTAGACTATGTTGAATATTGAATCTCAAATTATCATATCTTCTTAGTGAGTAATTAGTGAGTAATTAGGGTGAACTCTTAGAATTATTAGTTGACTTGTTGGCTTGGTCAATTGAAGGTTGCCCATTTGTGGTTCATAGTTTCCTTCTATTTTTCCTTATAGGTATTTTATTTGATTTCTTGAAATCAATTGGGAGGTGAGGGTTTTAGTCCCTTGTTGCCCATAATTTCAATAGTTTGAATTTAATTCACAAATCCTTTTATCTTTGTTCCCTTTTCCCTTTCTTTCTTTTTTGATCTTTATCAGATATTGTATTAGGGTTATGTTAGGTGAAAGCAACATGTGGAGTGCCTTGGTTGTGATTGGTTTGTTTGATGATCGTAGTATTTTGGGATGTACTTAATAAAGGGAATTGTATATGGATTTGGTAATTTGTAATATGATCATGTTATGACAAAGAGCAGGGTTGCACTAATGTGGTTGATGTCGTGAATTGATGAATGCATAATGTTTTGGTAGAATTGTCCCATGAGTGTTGTTTTAGATGTGAATTCTTGATCTTCTTAGTATGCTTTGAGATTATTACATTAATGCACTATGAATGTATTGGGGGAAACGATAATTGACTATGCATTGTTTGGTAGGATTTTGGTTACATTTTTTATTTGAATATCATGTCTAGGGTTCGTATTGTTTTGTGCTTAATGTGTTGAATGAATAATTGCTTCGATGCTAATTAAATTCCTATTTGGTTGTGTTTTTAAAGTTCGCATGGTAAAGTTAAAGGTACCTCAGGTACCTATTATTCTCTGCTATGAGGGTCTCCTACGACCCATAGAAGGACCTATGAGTCGTAGTTGCCCCTCATAGGGATTACCAGTGACCTAAGAACCTTGGGCACTTACCATACGAGACCCACCTATGGGTCGTAGTGCTCACTATGAACCATAGTGGGGTCTCGTGGACTTATGATTGCGTTTAATTTTTCAAACTGAAACCTTGTATGAG
The DNA here is from genome assembly GCA_011800125.2 of Solanum clarkiae. Classification (NCBI taxonomy): domain Eukaryota; kingdom Viridiplantae; phylum Streptophyta; class Magnoliopsida; order Solanales; family Solanaceae; genus Solanum; species Solanum clarkiae. Next base: position 17,589 of record JAABOM020114595.1, on the reverse strand, counting down.
ACCTGTCTACGACCCGTAGTCAAGGCTATGAGTACTAACTGTGTCTCGTACCTACTTTTAGTTTCTAAAATTATTATGCACCTGAGGGCTATGAGGCCTCAGTACGACTCGTAGTCTCCACTATAAGTCGTACCAAGTTCTCGTATCTATCAACTGCAACTGATGCAGTGTTGATTTTTAAGTGTTTTCTCTTTTTGTTTTTGTTCCCTTCTGTTCCTTTTATATTTTTTGTTGTTTGTACAAATTTTTGGGGGCTAATTGTTTGTTTATCATGTTAATTTCAGATATAATGACCCCTAAAAATAGAAATGTAGCTATTAGGGCCATCAACCAGAGACTTCGCGATGAAGATTTAGACGTAGAGCAGTGAGATGGTCAAATGAGGTCCACCATGTCCGAATAGACCCTGAGGCACAGGTGCCTCAGACGAGAGCCAGAACTACTCAGACCCCGATGCAGGTTGAGAGTACCTCTCAGTCTGATGAAGAGGAAAGTGAAGATGGGTCTGAGTCTGATGACGTGCCCCAGGACGGAGGAGCAGCTAAGTCCTTGATTTCCCCATCTATTTATGATACAGATCCTCAGCATCATCGATGGGGGATCGAGGGCATGGAGGACATATACAGATATGGGTTGGAGCCTAAGGAGCAGGTGATGCCCGTGAGACCACTTTATGAGGAGCCCCTTCTAGTAGATTCAGGCCTAAGCCATGTCCCAGCATTGGAGGCGGAGATAGACCTACATGGGCTCAAATGGTTAATAGGGAAGCAGGGCAAGTACGCTCCACTTCTAGTGAAAGAGTTCTATGCTGCTACTATTCTAAGAGATCTTCCCAAGGGGAAGAAGGCTATTGAGTAGCCTAGACTTAGAGAGGTATTGGTATGAGGCTAGCGGGTCGGCATCTCGAAGGAGACGATCTATCGTATACAGTTTGAGCCCACTTATAGAGCACTAGAGTCCACAGTCGAGTATGACAGCTAGATAGACAAGATGAGACAAGATGTGATTGAAAAGAACATGGACCAGAAGATCAAGATTCTAAGATGGAAGGCCAGCCAGATAGCAGAGAGTTGCCCCGAGCCTACATGGGTTATAACACACACAAAGCCCATTGTGAATTCCTCTCTCTCCTTCCCCGCAAAAATTTTGGTGGGCTATCATCTGGTGTCATATCCGACCCACCTTTATAGACAATGTCACACGTTGGAGCGAGTGGTTTTACTAGCCAGGATCCTAGCTGGCTACGATATTGACTAGGCCCGCCTGATTTCTGAGTAGATTCATGAGTTAGCACTCCGGAGAAATACATACATGCCTTTTTTCCAGTACTAATCCACAGATTATGCATGGAGTATGGGGTGCGAGCCTCCCTTCTTCTTGATCCTCATGTCGAGGCCCTCCACACTATGTATCCCAGCCTGATCAAGGCTAATGAGAACCGGTGGTGCTCTAGCGGGCAGCACGTCCTCCTATGCCCAAGACTTTTACTCCTAAGCCACATGCCGAGGGTTCAACATTTGCCACAACTACTCTAACTGCTACTACTACTGATAGGGGGTCACAATAGCATGAGGCAGCCGATATTGAGATGGGTCCCTCCACAGTCGCACCTGCACCATAGCCATCCACATCTCAGGTTCTTTCTACAGACTTCACTATAAGTTTGCTATTGCTTTTCAGGCTATGGTTCATAGATTGGGACAGATAGAGGCTCAGCTAGCTCAACTCATATGGCAGATTAAGTCCAGTAGACAGTTCATGCATTGGAGGATAGATGCAAGGCATTCACCACTTTAGTTGTTGACCAGAGGATTGCTATGGTAGATGCCCAACTCGATGCCTTCGAGGCAAGAGTTCAAAAGAGACTTGCTGAGCCCCAGCCTGCAGATTTATCAGCCTTTAGTTAGGTGTTGATGAAGTTCAAGGATTATTTGATTGCGTCATTGGTGGCTCCAATCCCAGTCCCGGAGAACACTTGTAGATGAGATGCTTTTTAACATGCTTGAGGAGGGTCCACTGTGTTCTCCAGAGAACAGACTTATGGAGGAGACTAATCCAGAAGAGGGGTACAAGAGGCAGAAGACCTCCAAGGAGTATGAGGAGCTGGAGGAGCAAATCACTGAGTTCGACCTGCAGAGATCGAGAGAGGAAGAGGAGCTGAGGAAAGCTTTGGAGCTTGAGAGATTGATGGGTGTTGCCTCATCCGGCACGGCTACAGCACAGACTACCTCGGAGGACGGAAACACTCATAGATAGTCGGAGACTGGTGCTTAGGCCCCATTTGATGTTTGACTTTTGACCCTCTGTTCTTACTTTGTTTTTGCCTTGTACATTTGAGGACAAAGTATTTATTTATTTTTTTGGTAGGGTGTGGGTAGTTATGGACTAGGGTGAAGCCAGAGTAACCTTTAGTCCATAACTATCATAGTTTTTTATATCCCAAGGTTTTCTTTTCTGTGTTCTTTGTCCTTGTGGATTTTTATTTTTATGTTGAACGGGCACGTTTTAGATGTTTTAGATAATTTTTATGTTACATAGTGATTAAACTTTGGCATATACATTGTTTTGATGGTTTTTGGAAACTTTTGCAAAAATTGGTACCCTTAAAACTTTTGGTTTATTAGTAATTTTGTGATCATGCATGTTTGAATGGTTTGGCGATGTTTGTTCTGACTAAGTGAAGGCAAGTTGATGCTTGATGCATGATCTGTGAGTCTATGTTGGTTGTGTATGCAATGCTATATGCATGTGAGCTGATTTTATTATGTTCATGCATTGTGTAATGATTCAAAACTTGCCATGTTACTTTGAGTTGGACTAGAGATTAGATGGATTAGGAAGGGATCTTAGGCCCGGATTATTCGAATTAGTCCACTTTTGCCTAAATAACCCACCATATAACGTTTGAGCCTTGTATGTGCCTTTTCTTTCTTAATACCTAGCTAGTCTAACCATATCTAGTGAAATGCCTTGCTATTGGTCTTGCTCTATCCTTGAACATTGTGAATCTTGATTTAGGCAAAAGCCCTAAGTTGAGGGTGGCTACCAAAGGTGGCCTTGGTTTAGATAAGAGAAGAAGAGAAAAAGATGCCTTAGTGATAGGATCGAGGTTAGAAACAATACTAAGATGGAGTGAATACTAGAAAGTGGAAGCGACAACAAAAAAAGAAAGATTAAACTAATTAAAGATATAGGAAATTCAAGGGAAAGATCCAAGAATTTTCAAGAAATTGATATTCTAAGGCCTTGACAAGATCCAAGTAACAATGTAAAGATTTATGGGAGAAATCTAATGCCTTTACTTGAGAAAACGAATCAGAACATTAAATTCGGATCTTGACCCCATTATGAGTAACTAAAGATAATAATTAGTATGTAAACTAATCACTTTCGAAAGAATACCAAAAATAAATCAAAGATATCACAAGAAGAAAGTAATTTATACCTCAAACTATAAAATAGTAAAGGTTTAAAGATAAATTCTCAAAGAACAAGTCACAAAGGTTCAATAAAACTCTCTCAAATATTATTAATATCAATCTAATTATACTTAATGAAAGAAAAAGAGACTCTTATATATATTATAGGGTCCTTGGACATCCAAGACTCCTTAGGTTAGGCTCAAGGAGCATCCAAAATTTAGAAAGAAAATTACAAGGTAAATCCTACTCTATAAAGGAAATAAAGTTACCTTAATTAGGAATAGACCTAGTAGTTCTAGGAAAGCATTAAATAGTACTAGGATACCTTAAATAGAATAAGAAAAACATCAATAACCTATATATAAATAAGGAAATAAGGTAAAACCTAACTAGGAAAAGAATCTTGACAAATATGGAAAGTTTGACTAGTCTTCTCTGCAAACTTGGGCAGAAAGCAATCATTGTTGTGGCGGATTCTTGGACTTTTATTCTCCTTATTTGCATTAAATTTGACCCTAAAAATTTGGGCCACCAAATAATTGTACCATTTGGACAATTCATCCTTCTTGAGTTTTAGCTCTTCTTCTCCAACGAGACACCTTTGGATCTGCAATTGAAGCCCATTGAGCTTATCATTAAACTTCTTGGTTTGAGATCTTGTTATGGGGCTCCTTTGATCTTATAAAGCTTCATCCTTTTCATCCTTTTCCTTCAAACGAGTAGAGCTTTGTATGATGCTATCACTTAGTATGAGTTGAAAAAGAAAAACAAATTTGAAAATAAGGCACAAGCTGAAAAATAAAAGGAAAATACCCGAAAAGCTTGAAAATAAGGAGTAAGGGAGAACAATTTAAGAATAGTTTAGTTGTTAAGGTGGAAGTGTTAAAAAATGTTGTTCAATATTGACCTTTAGTCACTAATTGCCCAAAATGCTTACACCAAAGCCCCATGAACCTACGGTAAAAGCCTATGAAATCCTAAAGTAATCCTAATCCAATCAGTCAACTTCTCGGGTTGTGAGTATATGGGCAAACGTATGGTATTGGTCATTATGTATGAATCTCATTTGTGATAGTGAGTATGCTTGCACAGTCCCTTGAACAACTTCGAAGGCATATTGAGTGAAAAATGGAACTTCTTTTCTGTGAAGGCATTTACATTGCATGGTTAGCATTTGACTTGTTCAGTGATTGTGAATTGTTGATACTCCTTAACTTGTCATAGTTGGATTGCCAAATGCATCGATGTGTTGTGATTTTAGTAACTACATCATCATGTTTTGAAAATACTAATCTGGGTACCTGAGTTGAAATTGAGTAAGGTATATGCCAATAGGATGATTGCTATGTATTGCTCATTATCAATCTAGATTGAGTCGTTGCTTGACAACAAGCCAAAATTCTAAGTTGAGGGTGTTGATGTGCTATCAAAGTACAACACATTTGATGCCTAAAACAAGGGATTTTGTGTGTTCTCAATGCTACTTTTTATGATTTTTATATGTTTTGTGTTTATTTTTGCAAAAAATACAGGTTGGCTTAATTTTGGAGAAAAGTAGCAGAATTTGTTGAATTTGAGGATCTACGAGGCCCACTACGAGTTGTAACCCAAGCTACGAGTCATAAGGGATGATCATAGCAATTAATAGTTTACAAAATTAAATTTGACAAATTGAAGTTCACCCTTACTAGCCCAGGGTATGTGTCATAGTCCTCACTACAAATCGTAGAAGGGGGCCTCATAGCAATTAACAATATTGATTAACATTGGACCAAGAAATGAAAGGGTAGATTACGAGAAGGCACTACAAGTCGTATACCAGATTACGACTCGTAGAGGTGAATTGTAGCGGTGAAGTCCAAAACGTCAAGTGCTGAACAATAGCCCGATTATGGCTCATAGGTCACCTTGCGAGCCGAAGCTACGAGTCGTAACAACTGCTGACCTGAATTTTCTAATTATTTTAGGGACCTTTTTGTAAATAGTATAGATTTTATATGTTAGGGTTTTTAGAAAGGAGAGTTGATTAATTCCACTTTTTTTAGAGAGACTTTTAGAAAGAGAAGTTCTTAGAATATTGTAGGGTTTTAAACTAGGGTTTTAATTTAGAGACTCATCTTGGAGATTTGGAATCACTTGTAAATTAATTTCATCATTCAAGCTTGTGATTCTATGAAAGGTTTCGTTGTTCTTCATTCTTCTTGGGTAATTTCTCCACTATGTGTGTTTCATTCATTGGTTATCTTCTTTCCCAAGTCATGAGTAGCTAAACCCCGACAATTTGGATGTTATGAGAACCATGAGTAACTAGCTTAATAACCCGGATTATTTGCATTTCTTGATTTGAGTATTTGTATATATTATCCATTTTCCTTTATTTTGCTTGTTGGTTAATGGTGGCCAATATTGAACCCTGCCTAGAGTCATGATCCCGATCAAAGTAGTGATGCATAGGAAAAGGAAATGGGTGACAGAATTTGATTAATGTTTTCTTGTCAATTCAACAAAATTCGGCCAAGAAGAGGTTGACTGGGACAATAGGTAAGAGTTAATTTGCACATTATTGTTGCCGGCCAAGTGCCATAGTGAAATTCGACCTTCACCTTTGCCCAAAGGTCGGAAGAACCTAAGTTACTGTCCTGCATGTAATGTCCTAATTCAGGTTATGTTATCCGGGGTGTTTGAGTTAGTGAATCATGGAGAACACAATCTCCTAAGTTGCTCTCCAATTTGATTGTCTCTTTACTTTGTTAGCACAGTTTTAGTTTCTTATAAATCATTTCAAAGGCCCCTCCCCCCTTTAATTGAGAATAGAGTTAATTGATGTTTGAAATGATTGTTGGTAAATAAATGTAGCAAAACTCCGTCTTCCCTTGGGAGTCGACCCTAACCTGTAGTTAGGTTTATATTTGACAATGATCTCTTTATCCTCAAAGTGAGAGTACTTTTAAGCGTGATCACTTATCAACCTTGATTTTTGATGTGAGGCGAAAAATAAGTATATTTAATCATTTTTTACCCCATATTTACTAATCCCTTTTTAGCATGAATTGTATGGGTTGATTTAAATTGTGTATTTTTATTTGTAGGATTTAATTGGCACGAAGATGAAGAAATTTGGAGCTAAAATGAATTTAAAATGCAAGATTACAAAGAAAAATCAAACAGACAGCTTAATAGATTAAATTCAACAAAATAATATAAAGATGGATGTTGTTGTATCGTTCAATTTGCAAGTTATGCTGCCACGTGGTAGCTATGGAGAGGTCAGCAAACAATTTAAGGCAGCAGAGTAGCATAGAATTCCCTTCTAGTCTTGAGTTTTCCAATTTGTTTTGATCTTAGTTATTTTTCTACGTCTATAGATAGTCCATAAAAATAATTCTTCCACAACTAACCCAACTAACCCAATCTAGATTTTAGAATTTTATAGCTTAGGATTTTGGAAGAGTCGTCGTAGATATTGAAGAATTTTGGTTTATTGTTTTCTTTTCCTTTTGTTATTTATTTGTATTCTTGATTTTTAAAATAATATTTAGATATTGCTCTTGAATATTTATGATTAACACAAGTAAGTTTATTTTATTAAATTTTAATGGTGTTTTTCCAATAATAATGAGTAGCTATTTTTATAACTAGGATTGTGGGAACCATGATTGATTAACAAAGTAAGATAATGTAAAAGGTGATTCTTGAGTAAATTTTATGCATGTATTAATTAATTCTCTTTGTTTTGCATATTTTCTAGTGGTGGCCAACATTAGTACCCACCTAGTGTTACTGACTGGACGAAGGTAGTAATGACTAGAAAAAAAGATTAATTAACAGGATTCGATTGATGTGTTCTCGTCTAATCAACTGAACTGGGCCAACGAGGGTTGTACTGGGACTAACAGGTAATGGTTAGTAATGCACACTATGGAGATAAGCTAAGTCACATAATGAAATTTCCTTCTTGCCTTTGACCAAAGGGTTTGGTATACTTAACTTACCATTCTGCATGCTAAAAATTGAAATAGATCACTAACACATTATTCTTGCTAAGTTATAAAATCATGGGAACACATTCCTAGTTACTTCTATCTGTCTTGATACAAATAAATGTTAAATTACAAGCTATTATTATTTTTATTGTTGTTTTCTATTTTTTTAATTAACCCTCCCTCCCAATTTTGATAGCGACTATCAAGTTAAAATTTTTACTATTGATAATATTTTTTCATAATCCCTGTGGGATCGACCCCGACTCAAAAGTTGGGTAGATATAGTGCAAATGACCATTTATATTTCTTTTGAGAAGTATATTTTGGACATAACTAAAATATTGCGTTGTTGTCGAAGAATATGATTTATATATTGTCTTTAAAATTTGTTTTACTACAGTCCATAACTTTATTTTTATTATTATTTTTTCTCTCATTTTTTTCTTATTAATATGACGGCCTCTATCGAAGAATATTGAATTATTGGAGTATTGGGAAGAGAGGGGTTGTCGATAAATGTTTGAGTCGCAATATGTACTTCTTGAAAATATTAGAAAATCTCGACTCAGAGAATTATGTGCTTTTGTCAGATGTTCATCAGTTTGGCTTGGATACCCACATTTAAGTATTGAGTTGAGTGTAAAGGTTGTTATGTTTGACGCTCAACAAGCTAGTTATGAATTGTGTGAGGAAGAAAAAATTCTTATAGGCCAACTTGAAGAACTAAAATTGGAAGGTCAACTACTTTATTATACAATTATTGATGTTGTCACTGTTGAGAAAAATATGCGAGAGTTATGTGAAGAAGTAGATAATATCATTTTTAAAAACTCATGTGTGTGTAAACATGAGGATATAAATAGTAATATAATTCATGAATAGGATGTATTGGACATTATTCTAATCATTTTTCTACATTATGTTTAGATGATGAGATATTAATTGAATCATCTAAGCATATGGAAAATGTGAGGGGGAGAAAAATATGTTTATATTCTTCAATTTATTGGAGAAAAATCAAAAAATTACATTCCTCCTTTTAACCAAAAAGTACAACATGCGATCTTTGTTGTTTGTGTCCCTTATTTTTATACCACCACTCTTTGAGCACAATAGAAAATTGAAAAAGAAATGAGGGGTACAATTCTTAAGTTCAAGGTGGAAGAAAAAGTGGAAGGCCTCCAATTAGTAGTGTAAATTCTTTTTTTTTAATTTTTTTATATAGTATTTGTATTGTCTTTTTTTTTTTTTTTGTGTAAGTCGTTTTTATTTTTGCAAATTTAAGGGAAGTTTGAGTACCCAAATTTGGAGCTAAGGAACATGTTTTTTGAGTTTAAGTGAGGGGTGCATGCGACCCTGATGAATATTGAAGAAACATGTTGCTAGGTAGATCCTAAAGGATCTCAGAGAGTATTTCATACCCTTCTGCTTCATCTCTTTTTTTAATTTAAATTGATTTGGGGGAAAAGCATGATTTTAATTGTGGGGTAGAATATCTTCCAATATTTTTAAAGGTAATGTATGCTTATAGGATTTTATTTAATTATTTAGTTCTAATTTTTAAAAAATAAAAAAATACAAAAAGATTGTCTTTTCTTTTTTTAAGAGTAAAATAGTTATGTTTTTCTATGATTCTTAGTTTTTTAGTTTTTATTAGAGCATACTTCACCTACCCTTTGGTTTTTCTTTTCGGTTCTTTTCTGAGGGGGAGCTCATTGAATTGGATTTTTTTTTTGAAAGGTAGGTTTTATGTTGAGTATTTTATTTTGTTTTATTTTTGGAGAGAAAAGAAAAGACCTTTTTAACTTGGTTGATACAAACAATTTAGGTATGATTTTGATTAGTCTTTGTCTATGAGTGCTTGAGCATAAAATAAAAATAGATTTTCTTTCACACCTAGGCTCATAGTTGTGACTTTGTATATAATTTATTCTTATTATTTAAGTTTGTAATGACCTTGTCTATCTTAAAAGTAGAATTGATCCATCTTGATTGCGACTTGTGCCATGTGTGATGAGATTATTTGCATATATTCTATATTTTGCATCTTAGTCTTGAACTTGCCCAGTGATCATGCTCAAACAGTACCTCTCACTTTGAAGATAAAGAGATCGTTGTCAAATATAAAACCTAACTATAGGTTACGGTCGAATCCCAAGGGAATCTGGGGTTTTGCTGCATTGATTCAAAACAATCATTTCAAGCATCAAATAACTCTATTCTTGATAAAGGCGGGGGGGGGGGGGGGGGGGAGAGTGTAACGATTGGTAGTAACTAAAACTATACTAATAAAGCAAAGAAACTATCAAATTGGAGAGCAACTTGGGAAATTATGTTCCCCATCATTCACTAACTCAAACACCTGGATAGCGCAACCTAAATTAGGACATTGCATGCAGGATGGTAACTTAAGTTCTTCCAATACTTAGGCAGCGGTGAAGGTTGAATTTCACTATGGCACTTGATCGGCTACCATAGTATGCTAACTTACCGTTATTTATTGTGCTAGTCTACCTCTCCTTGGTCGGGATTGGTTAATTAGACGTAAACTAATCAATCGAAGCCTGTCACCCATTTTCTTTTCATATTAATCACTACCTTAATCGGGATTATGACACTAGGCGGGGTTTAATATTGATCACCATTAAACAACAAGAAAAATGAAAGAAAATGGATAATACATGCAAATATCCAACTCAAGAAGTGCAAATAATCTTGGTTATTAAGCTAGCTACTCATGGTTCCCACAATCCCAAGTTGTGGGTGTTTAGCTACTCATACCTTGGGCAAGAAAACAAACAATGAATGAAACAAACATAGTTGAGAAATTATCCAAGAAAAATGAAGAACAATAAAACCCTAATTTTGAATGTTGAAATTAATTTACAAGTGATTCCAATCACCAAATTTGAGTCTCAAAGTAAAACCCTAATTTTCTACTTTAAAACCCTACAATATTCTAAGAACTATGAAGCTGTTGTCTAAAAAAATTTCCAAAAACTCGTTCTAAAACCCTAACATATATTATTTATACTATTTACAAAATGGTCCTCAAAATAATTAAAAAATTTGGTTGGCAGTTGCTAGGGCTCATAGCTATCTCGTAGGTCAACCTACGAGCCATGATCGGGCTTTCATGGTCAATACTTGGCATTTTGGATGTCACTGCTACGATCCACCTCTACGAGTGGTAGTCTAGTCTATGACTCGTAATGCCTTCTCGTAGTCCACCCTTGTATTTCTTAGTCCAATTTTAATCAACACTGTTAATTGCTACGAGGCCCTCTTCTACGAATCATAGTGAGGACTACTACTCATACCATGAGATCGTATGACTGAACTTCAACTTCTCAAATTTTTATTTTGAAAATGATTAATTGTTATGATCATCCCCTTTTTGACTCGTAGCTTGGGCTACGACTCGTCGTGGGTCCTGTAGCTTGGGCTAACCTATATTTTCTGTAAAAAAAATAATACAAAATACATAAAAATCATAAAAATTCGCATTGAAAAGACACAAAATCCCATGTGTTTAGGCACCAAATGTTGAAATTAATTTACAAGTGATTCCAATCTCCAAATTTGAGTCTCAAAGTAAAATTCTAATTTTCTACTCTAAAACCCTACAATATTCTAAGAACTACGAAGTTATTCTCTAAAACAATCTCCAAAAACTCATTCTAAAATACTAACATATACTATTTATAGAAAGGTCCTTAAAATAATTAGAGAATTTGATCGACAACTGTTATAGCTCGTAGCTACACTCATAGGGTGACTTACGAGCCATAATCATCTTTTGTGGTCAGCACTTGGCATTTTGGACTTCACTTCTATGATCCACCTCTACGGGTCGTAGTCTAGTCTACGACTCGTTATTCCTTCTTGTAGTCCATCTTTGCATTTCTTTGTCCACTTTTAATTAATACTGTTAATTGCTATGAGGCCCCCTTCTACGAGTCGTAGTGAGGACTACGACTCGTATCTTGATCTCATATAGCTGAACTTCAACTTCTTAGATTTTGATTTTGAAAACTGTTAATTGCTATGATCATCCACTCGACTCGTGGCTTGGGCTATGTAGTGCGTCCATGGATCCTCAAAATCAACAAATCTGTAATTTTTTCCAAAATCAGACCAACCTGTATTTTCTGCAAAAATAAACACAAAAGCACATAAAAATCATAAAAAGTCACATTGAAAACACACAAAATCCCATGTTTTAGTTGTCAAATGTGTTATTTTTACAGTACATCAGCACCCTCAACTTAGAATTGTTGTTTGTCCTCAAATGATGACTCAATCTAGATAGCTAATACGCAATACGTAACAATCACCTTACTGGCACATACCTTACTCAATTTCAACTCAGGTATCCATGACAACATTTAAAAACATGATCATGTAGCTATTAAGTGAATCACAACATATTGACTCATTTGACAATTTAATAATGACAAGTTAAGGAGAATCAACAATCTGCATTCACTGAACAAATCAAATACTAACCATACAATGCAAATGCCCTCATAGAAAAAAAGTCTCTTTTAAGCACTTGATATGATTTCAAAAGATATTTATGAGACTGTGCAAGCATACTCATTCTCACAAAGAGTCATGCATAATAACCAATACCATAGGCTTGCCCATATACTCACAACCCGGACTATTAACTAATTGGATTAGGATAACTTTAGGACTTCATAAGCTTGCAACGTAAGTTCATAGGACTTTGGTGTGGCATTTTTTTGCAATTAGTGACTAAAGGACAACCTTGAACTATGTTTTTCAACACTTTCACCTCAACAACTCAACTTGTCCTTCCTTATTCCTTATTTTCAAGCTTTTTGGGTACTTTCTCTTTATTTTTCAGCTTGTGCCTTATTTTCAAACATATTTTGCTTTTTCGCTCATTCTAAGGCATCTTTCTCTATTTTTTCTCTTACCCGGTACATGACTTTCTAGTTATTCTTTTATTCCCAATCACCACCTTATTTTCGTTATTATACCATACTATAGGCCACCCTCAACTTAGGTTTTTCGTGAAATGCCCCAAAAAGTGCCCAAAAATATTCAGAAACACCCATAAAAATAATATTTATATATCTCAAAATTCGTGCATGATATCAAAAATCTGACTTCCTATTCGTGATCAGAGGGAAAAATTGAGTGGGAAATGGATCTGACCCCGATTTTAGAGCAACCACATCAAAGTTTGATTTTCAAAAGTTTGCAAATTCCAGAGACGATACGTGCCCCTTGCGCAACGCGGCCAGGGCGCAGACTAGTGTTATTTTTGCTCCAGTTTCCTATTTTGGTCCAAGGCCTTTGAATCTTGAGCCTAAGCCTCCTTACATGTAAAAACACCTATACTTAGTCATTTTTTAACCTCATATCATTCAAGACATTCCCCAAAACTCTCTCAAACACTAAGCCAAATATTTCACTCAAAATCAAGTGTCCCCAACTCATTTTCGGATCTTAAGGAATTCATTCAAGCTTCAAGTCCTTATTCAAATCTTTATCAAGGGATTCTCCAAAGTTGAGATATGTGATTTTCAATCGTTGGGTCCTTCTACCCATGGTGCCCAACCTTCCATTTTATGTAAATACATATTTTCAAGATTGATTTACTTATGGATATTCTTATTATGAATTTGATTATAAACTATGTTGGAGTTTCATGAAATGTGGACCGTTTAAGCATATTTTGAGCTATGAATCTATTATTTATTTTGAGACTTGAGAAAGGTTTCAATGTATATTGCATGAGAGTGTTACCAAGTGTTGGTGGGTTGTTTTACATTAATTTTTCTTGCATGATTTCACTCTTGAATTGCATGATTTTGAACTAGCATTGTACACCCACTATATGTTTGATAAAATATTCGGTTAAGGATTCTTGAGATATTGATGATCTATTGTATGGCCTATTAGTCAATTGACTTTATGAAGATGAAAGTAATGTATGAATGTGTTGATGTCATGAAAAGTATCTATTGTGTTGTAAGTTGACCACACCTTGTTGAGGGGTACATCAATTACCTTGTCGGGGGGGAGAGGTGGCGCTAGGCCCGTACTACCTTATTGAGGGGTATATATCTTGACCACCGTGTCAGGGAGTGTGTAGGCCCTTACTACCATATTGAGGGATATATACCTTGACCACTTTATCTGGGGGTGCTAGACACGTACAACCAATTGAAGGGAAGATACCTCAATCATCTTCCAAGGAGGTGGTAGACCTTGGATTCCAAGTACTACGTTGCTTGGTCTATGATGTTGGTCTCTTTCTACACATGTACTATGTTTCCATGTACGCATGTTTTAATTCAACCATTGATCATGCATGCCCTGTTGCTAATATACCATCTCTTGCTATATATATGCACTTTGATTATGTTGCCTATCTCTTGTTGTATTTGCATCCTATATACTTAGTACATTCAAACATATTAACTCATCCACGTGGCTAGTATGATTTCTTGAAGCAAGTTTTGTGAGCCCTCAGCTCCGAGGATGATATCTATTTGATCCTATGTTATGTAAAGACTCTTTTCTTTGTTTAGATGCTTATAACTATGAGGTTGAGCTCGAAAAATTGTCTTGGCCCCTGGACAATCTATGCTAGAGGTGTTATTGGACAAGTTATGTAATTATGCTTTAATCTTTGACTCTTCGATGTTTTAAGCTATGAAAGATTTGGCTCTGGCCCTTTATCCTTATTTCTTTTTTTTT
>JAABOM020114594.1:0-64262 GCA_011800125.2 Solanum clarkiae | reverse complement strand
AAGTCGAGTTGGAAGATCTCATACCATATGAAGCCCACGAAGAGGTCATGGAATGCCATGATTTTGCTTACATAGTAATCATTTTTTATAGCGCTTTGTGAGCTTTAGTTTTCCTATTATGGTATGTCTGTCTAATATTATGCAGTGTAGTAAGTTTTACTAGTAGCGGTCACTGACTTATTATGTTATTCTAGTTTTTGCTGCCTAGGTTATAAGATCTTGCACTTTTACTCTTTAATTAATTTTTTAATTCAATGAACTTGGATTTTTCTTAGGGTTGGTTTAATTTTTTTAGAGTCTGCTTTAGTGATAATGTGTTTGTTTAGCATAAGCATTGACACTAGTTGATCCTATTGATGACAAAATTAAATGCTTGCAATAACACTTTGTGTGCTCTTATTGTTAACACTAGTTGATCCTGTTGATAACAAATTGATTTTCTTGCAAGATTGATTTGGGTGCACCTAGTGTTAATATTAGTTGATCCTATTGATGACAAAAATGATTTACTTGTAAGATTGATTGGTTTTCACCTAGTGTCAACATTTTGCCTTAATTTGGTGATAATGTGTTTGTTCTGCATAAGTGACAACACTTAGCTTTTATTTGCTGATAATGTGTTTATTTTGCATAAACGACAATACTTAGGAGCCATTTGGTAGGAAGTATTAGGACAAGTAGTCCATGTATTAGAATAAGGTATTGATTACTATTATGTATGGTAGGATTTTTGGATCGATGTATAACTAATACATGTATTACTTAATACCACATACATGGGATTAACTAATACCTCCCATATGGTGGTATTAACTAATACATTGGATTTAATACCGTTGATTTGTCATGACCTAGACATAGGGTCTAGGAGAGACATGGCGAATGGGAACCCGAGAGTTCCTAAATAACCCTCAAAGTATCCATATTCACATCATCAATTTGAAAGTGTAAACGACTAGTAAGCACATAATTCTAAGGGATAGGAAAGTAGGACTCACGCTATGGGGGTGTTATAAGGAAATGGAGTAGCATGGATTCATATAACACGTAGGACATAATACTAAGGAATGGGTAAGTATGACTTACTTTATGAGGGCAATTCAGGACTTAGGATTTTCAACATATAAGCATATCATAATACTCATAGAGAATCCACATAACGATAACCAAAAAGAGCCATATCAATAAACATAATCTCCTAATACAATAGTTAGCATATAAATGTAGAAAAGTTTACAAGATTTGTGAGTATGCCTCTAACATATGGATTAGAAGGGGGTTAAGATATGTCTCCATCTCACCCTCAAAGTAAGATAGCATAAATGGAAGAAATATAAGATAGATGGATATAAGCTTATCCTTGGAAGATGGGACTCACCATAACAACTTCCTAAAATCTGACTAGCCGTCAAATGGTGGATGAACATGATCTCCGGTCCCTATATGGTTAGATCATGTAGGCAAAAAGTATGTGTTAGTAAATTTTGATGTACTAAGTATTGCAGGCATGCAATATATATGAACTCATTAAACTTGCACTCGATCTTTGATGACAAGGACACACAAATAGAAAGAAACATATATACAAGGAAGAATAATATATCAATATGCCATGAAATTCATCATGCATGAAATGCGATGTACTTCCATATATAGATTGGATGTTACTTGCCATGGGTAGACCTTGCTCCTTCTTACGGGACTACCACCCATTTCGGAGAAGCAACCTCACCTTACAAGAACACAACCCATTTCAGGAAGGGTTTCCATGCTCATTCACTCAACTTATGGGAACAATACCCATTTTGGAGAGTACCTTACCTTATGGGAACAACAACCATTTCAAAAATAATTTTCATAACATATCATAATCATCCAAAAGGGCATAAACGTTCGATGTTAAGTCACCATCCCACGGGAGTACATATCTGTATACAATGTTTTAATAGGAATATAAGTCATCGTCAAAACATCACAATGCATACTTAGGCTAAAAAGCCAAAACACACTGCATGCCCTACTTTCATGCATAGGAGTAGCTCATTAATAACCATACTTTCATCAAAATCATATTCATTAACATAATTGGGTCTTAGCCCACTTCATCACTTTCATAAAAATCAATTCTCATGTATGTGAATGCCATGAATGATGAGAGAATATCATAGGCAATAGAGATTAATACATAAACCATCAATATATTATGAAATTCAAGTAAATCGATGAGTAAGTTCACATTTTGATCATACTTTAGATTATCCATGGTTAAATCAACCTTTAAAGGGACAATGCATATTCAAATATTCATAATAATAATGTAATTTAACATATTAAGACTTAAATCAACTTAAAATCATCAATAAAGCATAAACCATACTTCAATTGAATTTAATAAATAATAATACTCAAAACCCATATTTGAAGTAAGCTAAAATTCATGAAATTCAAGTAAAAGAGTTTTGAGTCTTCTTGGTTGAAAAAGGACCAAGAATCAATCTCACATACCTTAGATAACTTAGTAGAAGAAAGAAGAAATTAATTGGAGAAGAAAGCCTTCCTTGAATTTCCAAGATAAATCTTCAATCACGAGACTTGTGGGGAAAGTTTTAGGTTTTGAATTTGAGAATTTAAATGAAGAATGAGAGTGAATGAGGGTATATAATCTGATTTGGGGGCTTAGGACGGTCCTAAGAGTCCTTTAGAATGAATCAAAATTACAAATATATCATTAATGAAATGAGTCTTAAAAGGTGTTCAGCGGTTCGTAGGAGAGGCAAATGGACAGTATGGGTGCTCATGGAACAACACTTAGAAAATTTCAAAAAAGTTTCATCAAGATAAGTGAGGTTCCATTGTATAGACTACGTGAAGTCACACAGACCGTATAGGTGCTCGTGAGACCACACTTAGAAAATTTCAGCAAATTTTCTTCAAAACAAGGGTGCTTCCGATGAAGGTCGTATGGACCATGTGAAGCTTCACGGGCCATACAAGCATCCGTATGAAGGTACCAAGTTCCAAGATGGTGACTGCACACTTAGAATATCATTTTGGGAAAGAATTTCATGATACCCCACCCCCACAGCCCATGAGAAGCCATATGGCCTGTATGGTTGCCCGTGTGGCTTGCCTTAGCAAAATGGAGGGAACACAAGATGGGAGGGCTTTACAAAAATGAGCATAACTTCGTGATCCGAACTTGGAATTAGGTGAAACTGGATGCATTGGAAAGCGAATTCAAAGAGATTCGATTGGGTAGTTTTTAGAACACCCATATTGTTTTGGGCTATGAGATATGGCCATTTAAAATTAACCCTTCTATTGGTTCATGTGAGAAGCATAGCCAATAGAATTCCTTTGAACTTGGCTCGATGTAGGGGAACCATGATGAACATAAACAAACATAAATAAGCTTGTATTGAAGGTTTTCAAGAGAACTTAGCTTGAGTTTGAAGGTTCCATTCCAATCTCACAACTTGTGGGATATTACATTCTCCTTCCCCCCTAGTATCATTAGTCCTCGATGAGATACAGACTAGCTTGAAAGGCTTGATTTGATCATGAAACATTAAAACACATGATATGATGCAAAATTAATAACATGCAAAATCATAAAGTCAATGAAACTCGTATCCAATGTATTCAAATCATTCAAAACATCTAAAAAAGCAATTTTTGTGCACATGTATGCATATCATGTCATGGAACTCAAGAGGAGAAAGATTAGGATCACTCAGAATTGGAAGAACCTAATACCCTAGGCTTGAATATATTGGAAGGGATTGGGGTATCATTTCATCATGTCTCACTCCGCCTCCCATGTATCACTCTCCATATGTTGATTTCTCCAATGCACCTTAACTGAAGCCACATCTTTTTTATGAAGCTGTTTCACTTACCTATCTAGAATTTCAATCGGAATCTCATGATAAGACAAATTCTCCTCAACCTCAAAACCTTCCAAAGGCACAATGGCACTAGGATGACCAACCAACTTCCTCAACATAGATACATGGGCAACCGGACGAATAGAACTCAAACTAGGAGGTACACCAAATATATAGGCCACATTCTCAAGTCGCTCAACAATCTCATAGTCACTGATATACCGGGGACTTAACTTTCCCTTCTTACCCAAAGGCACCACACCTTTCTTGGGTGAGGTTTTCACATGCACCCAATCCCCCACATAAAACTTAAGACCCCTCAAATCCTTATGCATTTTGATGGATCCTTGGAGTACAAGATAATAAGAGTTGCAGACTTCACTGATGATCGCCTCTCTAAGACTATCAATAGACTCTTTAGGAAATAGTAGACTCATCCATGAGAGTATAAACAAAAAAGGATCCCTCAATATTTCAGGACTCAAACCAAACTTAACATCCAAAAGAGGAGCCACAAAAGATGAATTTGCATCTAGATCAAGAAAAGCATAAACATCAAAATAAAAGACTTTCAACATACCAGTCACAACATCTGGAGTCTCCTCTACTTTTGGTTAAGAATGCAAAGCATAGAATCTATTGTTCCTGGGAGCATCTCCATGTTGATCTTTTGCTAACCTTGATCCCTCTTAGTAGCCTTGGCATAGTCAGCAATTTTGTGTCCCATATCACCGCATCCATAGCAAGCACCTAGACCCCTCAATTATACACCAAAATCATTCTTCCCACACCTGCTATACTGAGGAGGTAATGGCCTACCTCCAACTTATCCCCTGGGAGGAGGCACTCTAGCATTGACAACCTTTGCATTAGATCCTTGGCCCTATGGAAATTGACTAAAACCACCACCACTCCTAGTCGGTGAAAGCATCACCGTAATGAGCCCTTTTGGGAATAGTCGTCCCCGAATGTCAAAGAAACATGCATAAGAGAAGCAATCATGACGATTTCAGCCTACACGAATGCAACAAATGCACTTAAACATAATTTTTCTAAAATCTCAATATGAATGTCAAAGATCATCATAAATTTATTACCATAAAACATGAATGTAATGACATGAGATTTGAAACTTACGGCTTGAAATCATGTTGGGGACTTAGATTACTGCCTTCAGCTTGAGTAGAGTGGAAGAGATATCGGTACCACTTTCTCATGTTTTCCTCAGCTTCCCATGTGGCACTTTCAACTTGTTGATTCCTCTGAAGGACCTTGACGGAATCTACATCTTCATTTGTCAACCTCTTCACTTTTCTATTCATAATCTACACCGAGACCTCCTCATAGGTCAAATTATCTTCTACTACACCCACAAGATCCAAGGGCACTATAGTACCTGGGTCACCCACATATTTTCTCAACATGGACATATGGAAGAATGCATGAACCATATTAATCTTCCATATGCAACTCCAATTCATATGTAACCTTACCAACTCTTCTCAAAACTTTATAAGGACCCACAAACCTTGGGCTCAATTTTCCATTCATGCCAAACTGGACTATACCCTTCATGGGTGAGACCTTCAAGTAAACCCAATCACCAATCTTAAACTCAAGATCTCTTCTCCTCACATCGGAGTAGGACTTTTGTCTACTTTGGGCAATTTTCAGTCCCTCCCTTATCAACCTCAACTTTTCTAAGGCCCCCATGACCAAATTCGGACCTAGCAAAGCCATCTTCCCCACTTCAAACCATCCAATCTACAATGCCTACCATATAAAGCTTCAAAGGGAGTCATACCAATGCTTGAGTTGTAGCTATTGTTGTAACCAAACTCAATAAGTGGAAGATATTCATCCCAACTACCCTTAAACTCTAAAACACAAGCTCTAAGCATATCCTCAAGATTTTGGATAGTCCCCTTGGCTTGACCATCCATTTGAGGATGAAAAGTTGTTCTAAGCTTAACCTTGGTACCAACACCTCTTTGGAAGGACCTCAAAAAGTGAGAAGTGAATTCAGCAGCCTAATCTGAGATGATAGACAAGGGCACCCATGCAATCGAAGCAACTCATGTATATATAACTTGGTATAATTTTTGGCACCATAAGTGGATTTGACCGGTAGAAAGTGAGCTGACTTTGTCATTCTATCCACAAAAACCCAAATAGAGTCAATGTGTTTTCTAGTCTTAGGGAACCCGACCACAAAATCCATCTTGATCTCTTCCCACTTTCAAGTAGTAATTTCTATGTCTTGGGCTAGGCCACCCAACCTTTGATGTTTGACTTTCACTTTTTGGAATTGTGACATCAGGATATGAACTTGGCAATATCTCTCTTAATACCATCCCACCAATAAACCTCCCTCAAGTCTCTATACATCTTTGTAGAACCTGGGTTAATAGAATAGGATGAATTATGGGCCTCCTTCAAGATTGACTCCCTTAAGTTATCAACATTAGGCACACACAACCTACCTTTGTACCTAAGGGCACCATCTCCCCCTTGGGAGAAAAACTCCACTTTACCATCTTTCACCAAGGCCTTCAACTCTAACAAAGTAGGGTCAAGATCTTGTTTTGACTTTACTTCCTTAATCAAAGACGATTTAGAACTATCAACAATCTCTACACCACCATTTTTAACTTCATCTAACCTAACCCCCAATCTAGCCAACCAGTGAACTTCTCTAGCCACATCTTTTCCACCATTATCAATATGAGCTAGACTACCCATCGACACTCTACTTAGAGCATCGGCCACAATATTAGCCTTGTCAGTATGATAATGTATACTCATATCATAGTCTTTAAGGAGCTCTAACAACCTTCTTTGTCTCAAGATCTTTTAGGGTGAACACATATTGGAAGCACTTGTGGTCAGTAAACACATCAACATGAACCCGATACAAGTAGTGATGCCAAATTTTCAAAGCAAACACCATGGTCGCCAATTCAAGATCATGGGTGGGATAATTCTACATATGCACCTTAAGTTGTCTACAATCATATGTTATCATCTTGTCATTTTGCACCAAAACACACCGAAAACAATTCTTGAGGCATCACAATATACCACAAACCCTTCAAACCCTTCCAGTAGAGCCAAGAGAGGAGCAAAGATAAGCTTATTTTCGAAGTTTGAAATCTCTTTTCACATTCATCGGTCCACACGAATTTTGCCATTCACAAACCTCCGGTAGTAACATGCCAAACCCAAGAAACTCCTAATATCAGATGGAGTCAAGGGTCTAACTAATTTCTTATCACCGTTGTCTTCCTAAAATCCACCTTAATACCATCATCCAACAACACATGCCCTAGAAAAGAAACTCCTTCAACCAAAATTCAAATTTTTCATATTTAGCAAACAACCTCTCCTCTCTGAAGATTCGCAACACCACCTTCAAGTGATTCAAATGCTCTTCCTCACTCCTGGTATAAATCAATATATCATTAATAAGGACCACGACAAACATGTCAAGGTAGGGTTTAAAGACCATATTCATGAGATCCATAAATATAGCAGGTACATTAGTCAACCCAAAGGACATAACCAAAAACTCAAAGTGCCCATACCTAGTCCGTGATGCTGTTTTGGGAATATCACATCCCTTCACCTTCATTTAGTGTTATCGAGACCGAATATCAATCTTAGAAAAGTGACTATCCCCTTATAGTTGATCAAAAAGGTCATCAATCCTTTGTAGAGCATACTTACTCTTTATGGTTACCCTATTAAGTTGTCGTTAGTCAATGCACATTCTAAGAGAACCATCTTTTTTCTTTACAAATAATACCGGTGCACCTCAAGTTGACTTACTAGGCCTTATGAAACCCTTCTCCAACAAATCCCTCAATTGATCCTTGAACTCCTTCAATTCCACTAGGGCCAGACGATATGGCAAAATGGAAATGGGTTGAGTATCGGGAAGGAGGTCTATACTAAAGTTTATTCCCCTTTTAGTAGGAACATCGGAAAGTTCATCGGGAAAGACACCAAGAAACTCATTAACCACCGGAACCAACTCAATAGGAAGGAATTTAGTCTCAACATCCCTAACCATCACAAGATGATAAAAGAAACATTTAGAAATCAACTTTCGGGATTTAAACAAGAAATGAATCTACCCTTAACTACATTTCATGACCCAAGCCTAGGGCCTAGACATTACCGGCGAATGGGGAAGCCGAAGAAACATAAAAAAAAGACTCATAGAATATAATATGTATCCTTGGTTGCGGAAGCAATATAAAACATCATAAGAAACATGAACAAAGGAAAATGGGACTAAAGGAGATAGAGAGAGTTTAATACTTAAATAACATAGATGAGTCAAAGCTGAAATGTAATATATAACGTGTCTAACAACACCTCTAAACATAGATACTTAGCGGGGATAAAGATAAAACAATCGGGCTCACCCTCAGTCTCAAAATAGCAATAAGGAATAAGGAATCAATACATAACATAAGAAACATAGACCAACATCCCTGGAATGGAGGACTCTCCAATAAGCTTGAGTGATACTGTACTAGTTGTGTGGGTGGAGATGCTCAAGCGGGGGTCCGATACCTATATGGTCATATAATGTAGGCATAGAGTATTTGTTAGTACGTTGGAATGTACTAAATATATGGGATTCAATGCAACAAGTGATAGGCAATGTAATCAAAATGCATAACAATAGGCAATAGGTATAATATAACAATATAACATGCATGGGCAATGCTTGTAGTAAAACATGCTTGAAAATATTCATTCTTTCATAGCTTACTTAACCTATTAAGATAACATAATTAGCTTATCCAATTACCTTACACTAGAGGGTCAGAGATATAGCATGAGTTCATAACTCCAAATCATACATAAGGGTAAGGAGTACATCATAGTTCATAACCTCATAAAGAGACATAACCTCATAGGGAGTAGCATAACCTCATAGAGAGTAACATAACCTTGTAAGGAATAGCATAACCTCATAAGGAATTGCCTTCGTACATGAGGGTAAGGTGTACAACATAGCTCGTAACCCATCCATGTGGGAATTGGCCTTGCACTAGAGGGTAAAACATGTAATATAGTTCATAACCCCTCCTAGTAGGCTTTCACAATTGACAAGAACATAAAACTTATATTAAGAATCCAACAAGTCATCAACAATTCACAAGAACATAACAACGTGAGAGCCTAACAATTTTCCATGCAATACCAACGGTGCTTTACATGATTCAAACACATATATTCATTCCTTTCATCCTTATATACATATCTTTCCTTCTTATCATCATTTGGTCATCACATACATACATCATTTAATCAACATTTCATCATCATATAATCATCATAACATCATTCAACTTATAAAATATGCATTGAACCCACAATTCCTCAAGAAACTCTACCTGGACATTTTATCAAACACTTGGTGAGTATGTAATGGAGGTAAAAGACTATGAAATTTAGAGATGAAATCATGCAAGAAAATCTATTGTAAAACCATCAATCAACACCTTGAAATACCCTCAAGACATACACATCAAAACCCTTCATCAAATACAACATTAGATTCAAGATTTAGAGCTCAAAACATGCTAAAACAACTATACTTTCATGAACAAAAATCAATATCCAGTAAATTTCTCAATATACAAGACCCACATGTAAAATAAACTTTATATCATGCAATATAAGTAAAAAGGAGTCTTAGGCACTGTGGGTGGAAGGAGCCACTAGTTCAACATTGCATACCTTAGCTTTTGGAGAAACCTTGAAGTAGGCTTTAATGGGAAATTGAAACTTGAGTGAAATCCTTGATGAAATTTGTAAGATTGGTCTTGAGTTTCGGGACTTGAATTTGGGAGTAAATATTTGCCTAAGTGTTTTGGTGAATATGGGGAATGTTTAGAATGATATAAGGGTGAAATAAGGCAAAGTATATGTATTTTCAAGTGTGGGAACCCTTAGTCACAATACTTAAAAGTCTTGGACCGATGTAAAGAGAAAATAGGACCAAAACAGACTGCTCACTGGAATTGCATTTTCTGCACAAATGATTTCCACAAAAATAGGCATAACTCCTTCATCTGATTTCGAAATGAGGTGAAACTAACTGTGTTGGAAAGCTAATTCAATTAGATTTAATTTGATAGTTCATGGGCCACCCAGTTTTTTGTGTGCTAAGAGATATGCTCCTTCAAAGTTGACCCTCCAAAATCGTGATTTTGCGATTTTTGAATTTTGATACGGTTGCTCTAAAATTTGGGTTACACCAATTTCCCACTCGATTTGACCCCCTAAACAAGAATATGTTGTTAGAGTTTTGAAATAACAAATGGATTTTTAGATATATAGAAATTACGATATCGGGCACTTTCGAGGCACATTTTCGGACACTTTTTGGGGTCGTTTCACCACTACATCACAACTTTCCCACTCAAATATAGGCTCATTAGAGAATTGGAACTTAACGCTACAGTATCTACAATCAATAGAAACATAATATGCGTGTAGCCAATCCATCCCAAGAATGATATCAAAATCCACCATATCTAATACAACAAAATCACAAGGCAAGACTTTATGCGATATGAACACATGACAATTTCTGTAGACTCTTTTAGAAATAATAGACTCAACTGTGGAGGTAGAAACTTCATATGGTTCACAAAAAAATTTGGGACTTACATGAAGCTTTTTGGCAACAAAAGGAGTAATGAAAGAAAGAGTGGTACCTAGATCTATCAATGCATACACATCAAAATCAAAAACTTTAACATACCGGTGATGACATTGGACACCTCATCCACCCCTTTCATTCCTTGA
This sequence comes from Solanum clarkiae, assembly GCA_011800125.2. NCBI lineage: Eukaryota > Viridiplantae > Streptophyta > Magnoliopsida > Solanales > Solanaceae > Solanum > Solanum clarkiae. The sequence continues at coordinate 53,544 of JAABOM020114594.1, read as the reverse complement.
ATAGCTAGCATAGAATCTAATTTTCCTTGGAGCACCCCTTGTTGGCCTCCTTTTTCCCTTGGACATGCATTAGTAACTTGTCCTTGTGGATGACCATCTCTACCTTTGTTTTGAGCATGAAGACAATCAGTAACCTTGAGACCCACTTCATCACAACCAAAACAAGAATTAGAATTTCTCAAGCATGGGCCACTATGGTTTCTACCACATCTTTGGCACTTACGGTAAGTCATACCACCATTACCAGTTTGAAATCATTGATTATTAATAGCAAATCTCTTATTAGGAGTATTGGAAGACCCTTGGCCTTAGAAATTGTGGTTAACGAAACTGGCTACCCTTGGAACCTTGGAAACTACCTTCAAAACGAGCCCTCTTGGACTCACCACTTCTTCTTTTTCTAAGCTTTTCCCCTTCTAGTTGCTCGGCATATGTCATGAGGTGGGAAAAATCCATACACTGACTAGAATGGTGGTACGACACTTCTCATTAACCAAGTCGGACACTTAAAATACAAATTTGTTCATTCTAGCTCTAGGGTCAGCCACCAAATGTGGAGACTACTTCCAACGCTTGTTGAACTTGAGGGAATAATCTCTCACACTCATGGAAAATCGCTTAAGGTTCATAAACTCCATCATATTAGCTTCACTTAATTCGATAAGAAAGAACTGGTTGAGGAATGCGGCTTTGAACTCTTCCCAAGGATTAGCATCTTCATCTTTTCTCTCCAATTTCCATTGGGTGAACCAAATTTGGGCCACACCTTTGAGTAGGTAGGCCGCTGACTCCACTTTCTCTTCCAAATTGATCTCTATGATAGTTAGCGCTTTATACACCTCATCGATGAACTCCTGGAGATCCTTTTTTGGCTTAGATCCATGGAACGCCAATGGTTTTATTCTTATGAAATCCCTCACCCTAGAGGCTAGAGTGGGAGCATAAGGGGATTTCTTGGTTCATTTGGTTTGTCATAGTAGGGGCCAATATTATGATAGCATCTCAAAACTCTTCTTGGTATACCCCTCTATCTTGAGGAGCTTGAGGAGCGGGAGGGGCCAGTTACTCCTCAGGAGTATGGACTCTCCTTAGTCTTCCCCTTGGAATTGGCATGATCTGGTAGAATTAAGAGCATTTTTTACGCAAAAAGCCTTATAGTTACACCTAAAGCATGACATAGACCATAAAGAAGTCAAACATTTCCTAAAACACCTCGTAGCCTCCTATTCACAATTGTCACGTGCTTCACAACCATGAATATGACTCTAATCGACGCGATGTGTTGGATTATCAAGGACTATTAACAACCTAGTGCTCTGATACCAAGTTTGTCAAGACCCAAGCCTAGAGCCTAGACATGACACGGCGAATGCGAACCCGAAGGGACCCCAAACAAGCCTCTTAGCATATTAATCATACATCCTTAGTCGCGGAAGCAAAATAAACAACAGTAAGAGATATAATAAAAAGGGAAGTGGGACTAAGGGAAATCTTGATATTCATGAAAGTGTAAAAGAGTCAAGCTCATAGCATAAGTACATCATAGTATCCAGCAACACCTCTAACTTAGAACAGAGGTAGGGCCAAGACAGATTTCAAGCTCACCCTCATAATAATATGTGTTCAACATAATGAAGTCTCAGAATAGTAAGAGTAATGTAGATAATGTCCTCGGACTTGAAGACTCACCAATGCTTATCTCCAAAATACCAAATCAGCCATGTGGGGGATTCCCAAAAGATGCTTCGGTCCCTACATAGTAATATCATGTAGGCATAGAGTATGTGTTAGTAAATTTGAATGTACTAAGTATGCGGGATGCAATGCAACAAGACATAAGCTAATATAACAAAGATGCATAATCATAACCAATAGATGTATAATCTTAATATGGCATGCATGATTAATGCTCATAATAAATATTCTAGTAAATCATTCATCTTGTACAATATATATATCATACTTATATGGGAAGTGACCTCAATTGACATATACCAAGCAGCTACAGCGTTGACTCTGAGGCCTGACAACCCCTCTATTCAGGTGATCGGGCATGACAACCCCCAGGGAAGTGTGGTCCACTTGCCATGTGAATTGACCCCAAAAAGTGCCTGAAAATGTGCTTCGAAAGTGCCTTGAATCGTAACTTCCATATATCTCAAAATTCAAGCGTGATATCAAAATTTTGACTTCATATTCTGGATAAAGGGGCAAAATTGAGTGGGACATAGGTCTAACCCTAATTTTTAAGCAACCCTATCAAAATTTGGAAATCACAAAATGTGATTTCTAGAGAGGTTTCCGCGCCCAAGGGGCAACGTGCCAAGGGCGTGCCTCTGTACTTTTTTTGTGCAGTTTTTCATTTCAGTCCAAGGCTTTTGGGTCTTGTACCTAAGTCTTCCAACGCATGAAAATACATATACTTAGCCATATCTCACCTTCCTATCATATAAGACATTCCCTAATACTCTCTCAAACACTTAGACACATATTTCACCCCAAATTTCTAGTCCCAAAACTCATTCGAATCTTAAAGTTTTCACTCAAACTTCAAGTCTCCATTTTCAATTTACATCAAGAATTCTCCAAATTCAAGGTATCTGGGTTTCAACCACTGGGTCCTTTCAGCCATGGTGCCGAATCTTCCTTTTTAACTAACTTACACGTTTCTAAGTTGACTTTACTTATGGGTATTCTATTATAAATTTGACTATAAACTATGTTGGAGTTTTGCAAAAGTGTGACTGTTTATGCATATTTTAAGCTATGAATCATAGATTCGTCTTGAGTGTTGATGAAGGATTTTGATGTATATTGCATGAAGGTATTACCTAGTGTTGGTGGGTGGTTTTACATTGAGTTTACTTGCATGATTTCACTCTTAAATTGAATGGTTTTACGCTTACATTGCACACCCACCAAGTGTTTGATAAAATGTCCAGTTAATGTATCATGAGTTATTGAAGGCCTAATGCTTGACATATGAGTTAAGTGACTAGTGATGATTAAAGAGTTGTATGAATATGTTGATTTCATGAGAAGTATCTATTGTGTTATGAGTTGACCATAGCCAATTGAGGGGTGATGCCTCAATCACCTCGGACGGGGGCGGTAATCCGTCAACCAGTTGAGAGGTTAGTACCTCAATTGCCTAGGATGGGGGTGGTAAGCCATCAACCAATTAAGGGGTAGAAACTCAATCGCCTAGGATGGGGGTGGTAAGCTATCAACTAATTGAGGGGTTGGTATCACAATCACCTCAGATGGGGGTGGTAAGTCCTCAACCAATTGAGGGGTTAGTACCTCAATCACTTCTGGTGGAGGGTGGTCATATCCGTTTATAAATTAAGGGGTTGGTATCTCAATCACTTCTAAGGGTAGTCTACCTTAGATTCCAAGTACTATGTTGCTTGGTCTATGAAGATGGTCTATTCCCACACATGTAATATGTTCTATATATAAGCATGATTATTTCAAGTTTCATTCATGCATGACATATTGTTAAATGATCATCTATTGCTTAATTATATATTTTGACTATGTTTCCTATCTAGTGTTGCATTGCATCCTACATACCTAGTACATTCAAATATATTAACGCATACTCTATGCTTACATGATGTTACCATGTCAGAATTGGAGCCCCACTTGATCATCCTCCTCTTCCACGTAGCTAGTACGATATCTCTCAAAGCATGTTGGTGAGTCCTCAACATCGAGGACATACTTCTCTTGATTTCTGCTATGTATAGACTATCGTTTCTTTATTGTATGCCTTGGCCCCGGCTAAGTTCTATCTTTAAAGGTGTTGTTGGACAAATTATATAATGGTGCTAACATCTTGACTGCCTTGACTCTTTGGTTTTTTTTGATATGAAGCATGTTCCTTAGCCCCTTATTCCCTTTTTACAATCTCTTATTATTTTATTACTTTCGTGACTAAAGATGTGTAATGATATGTTAAGAGGCTTGCTTGGGGTCTCTTCGGGTTCCCCATTCTCTGTGTCATGTCTTGACCCTAGACTTGGGTCGTGACAAACTTGGTATCAGAGCACTAGACTGTTAATGGTCCTTTGCATCTAACAGACCACGTTGATTAGAATCCTATTCATGGTTGTGTTGTGCACCACAACTATGAGTAAGAGGCTATGAGACGTTCTAGGAAATATTTCCCTTCTTCTTACTCTATGTCGGGCTTTAAAAGTTAAGGCAAGGTTTCCCCACCCCCTAACGTTTGTTCTTTTCTTTGCTCGATCATACCTAACACAAGAGGAAGAAGAGCCTGCACACCCGAGCAATAACTGACTCATGGTGAGCTCAAGATGCTCTCACTTTGCTAGCTCAAGTTGTGGCTAATCAAGCCAATCAAGGGGCCCAATCCCCTCATGCTCCTACTTCAGCATCTCGAGTGAGAGACTTTGTGAGGATGAACCCACTGGAGTTCAATGTGTCTAAAGTAGATAAGGACCCTCAGAATTTATTGATGAGGTTCACAAAGTGTTGGCTGTCATAGGTGTGACATCATTAGAGAAGGGGAGCTGGTGGCTTACCAACTCAAGGGGGTAGCCCAAATATGGTACACTCAATGGAAGGAAGAGAAAGGGAACAACAATGTGGTTCTATGGGAGAAGTTTAAGGTAGCTTTCCTCAATTGGTTGTTTCCTCTTGAGCTTAGGGAGGGAAAAATGGTGGAGTTTATGAACTTGAAGCAAGGATCTATGAGTGTGAGGGAGTATTCCCTTAAGTTCAACCAACTATCAAAATATGCACCACACTTGGTTGCCAATATGAGATCTTGAATTAATAACTTTGTGATGGGTGTATCCAATTTGGTGAGTGAAGAATGTCGTACCGCCATGTTGATTAGTGACATGGATTTGTCCCTCTTGATGACTTATACCAAACAAGTGGAGGGGGAGAAATTAAGGAAGGGAAGGGGTCTTGAGGCCAATAGGATCCATTTTGAAAGTGAGTTCCAAAGTCACAAGGATGGTGGTGTGATGCCTAGACACGTGTGTCCAAAGTGTGTTAGGGGTCATGGTGGCCCATACTTGAGGGAATCCAATGCTTGTTTTGGTTGTGGGGAATTAGGCGACAAGATGATTGTTTGTACATGAAATCGCAACAAGGGTAAGGATGTTCGTCATCAAGGATGGGGTGCTAATGCGGTTCCTTTAGGTAGAGGAGGCCAACAAGGTGGTGCCCTAAGGCGCAATCAGTTTTAGGCTCCCCATGGGAGGCAAAGGGTTGATGAGGTGCCCGATGTCGTCACCAGTATATTAGAAGTCTTTGATTTTGATGTGTACGCATTGATAAACCTGGGCGCCACTCTTTCTTTTGTTACTCCTCTTATTGCCAAAAAGTTTCATGTTGATTCTGAATTGTTGTGTGAGTCTTATGAGTTGTCTACTCCTATTGATGCATCTATTGTTGCTAGAAAGGTTCATAGAAATGTCCTGTTTGCATCTTGCATAAAATATTGCCTTGTGATCTTGTTGAGTTGGATATGGTTGAATTTTATGTCATTCTTGAGATGGATTAGTAGCATGCATATTATGCCTCTATTGATTGTAGAACCTGTAGGGTAAAACTTCAACTCCCAAGTGAACCCATCCTTGAGTAGGAGAGTCATGATGTGGTGGTCAACGGTACATTTATCTCTTGCATTAAAGCCTAATAGTCGATCTGTAAGGGGTGTCTCTATCATCTTGTGAGAGTTAGTGATGTTGAGTCCAAAGTACTTCCTATAGAGTCAATTCCGGTGGTAAATGAATTCTTTGATGTCTTTCCAAGTGACCTTCTTGGTTTTCCTCCCGAAAAGGAAATGGACTTTGGTATAGACATTCTTCCCGTGAGTCAAACCATTTCTATTCCCCCTTACCATATGGACACGATAGAGTTAAAGGAGTTGAAGGAGTAATTGAGGGACTTATTGGAGAAGGCTTTTATAAGGCCTAATTAATCACCTTGGGGTGCATCGGTGTTGTTTGTGAAGAAGCATGGGTCGCTTAGAATGTGTATTGACAACCGGCAACTGAATAGGGTTACCATCAAGAATAAGTACCCTCTCCAAATCAAGAATAACTACCCTCTCCAAAGAATTGATGATTTTTTTGAGCAACTTCAAGGGGTTAGTCACTTCTCTAAGATTGATCTTCGGTCTGGGTATCATCAAGTAAAGGTGAGGGAGTGTGACATTCTCAAGACGGCCTTCCAAACTAGGCATGGGCATTATTAATTTGTGGTTATGTCTTGGGTTGACCAATACACTGGCTATCTTCATGGATCTTATGAATAGGATATTTAAACCCTACCTTTATTTGTTTGTGGTGGTTTTTATTGATGATATCTTGATCTATTCTCGCAGTAAGGAGGAGCATGTTTCTTATTTAAGGGTAGTGCTACAAAGATTGAGGGAAGAGAAGTTGTATTCTAAATATAAGAAGTGTGAATTTTGGTTGAAAGAGGTTGCCTTTCTAGGTCATGTGGTGTCGAGGGATAGTATTAAGGTAGACCCTAAAAAGACTGATGTGATTAGAAATTGGTCTAGACCATTGACCCCATCGAACATTGGAAGCTTCTTCGGATTAGCAGGTTACTATCGGAGGTTTGTGAATGGGTTCTCTTCCATTGTTTCTCCCATGAATAAGTTGTGACTCAAAAGAAGGCTAAGTTTGTGTGAACTAATAAGTGTGAAAAGAGTTTCCAAACCTTAAAGGATAAGCTTGTGTTCGCTCGTATCTTATCTCTACCGAAAGGGTTGGAAGGGTTTGTTGTATATTTTGATGCCTCTCGGATTGGTTTGGGTTGTGTTTTGATGCAAAGTGATATGGTGATAGCCTATTCTTCTAGGCAACTCAAAGTCATGAAAAGAATTATCCTACAAATGATCTTAAATTGGCCATCATGGTTTTTGCTTTGAAAATTTTGCATTATTATTTGTATGGGATGGATGTTGATGTGTTCACCGATCATAAGAGTCTCCAATATATGTTCACTCAAAAAGATCTTAACTTGAGACAAATAAGGTGATTAGAGTTTCTTAATATTACAATATGAGTGTGTATTACCATCCCAGTAAGGCTAATGTGGTGGTGGATGCTTTGAGTAGGGTGTCTATAGGTAGCCTAGCTCATGTTTATGATGGGGGAAAAGAGGTGGCTAGAGAACTCCATCCATTTGCTAGATTATGGGTTAGGTTTGAAGAGGTGGATAATGGCGGTATGGTGGTTGTTGATGGTTCAAAATCTTCCTTGGTTGATGAGGTAAAACCAAAGTAAGATCTTGATTCCTCCTTGTTAGAATTGAAGACTTTGGTGGAAGAGGGCAAGGTGGAGGTGTTATCCCAAGGGGGAGATCGTGCCCTTAGGTACCAAGGTAGGTTGTGTGTGCCTTCTGTTGTTGATTTGATAAACAAGATCCTTGATGAGGCTTATAATTCTTCCTATTCTTTCTACCCTGTTCTACAAAGATGTATAGGTATTTGAGGGATGTGTTTTGTTGGGGAGGTATGAAGAAAGATATTTCCAAATTTGTATATGGTTGTCATAGTTGCCAACAAGTGAAAGTCGAAAACAAAGGCTGGGTGGCCTAACCTAAGACATAGGGATTCCTACTTGGAAATGGGAGGAAATTAACATGGATTTTGTTGTTGGGTTGCCTTAGACTAGAAAGGGTTTTAATTCTAGTTGGGTGGTGGTTGATATGATGACAAACTCGGCTTATTTCCTACAGGTTAAGACTACATATAGGGTTGAAGATTATGCTAAATTGTACATTAATTAGTTAGTGCGATTGCATGGGTGCCCTTATCTATCATATTGGATCATGGTACTATTCACTTCACTCTTTTGGAGGTCCTTCTAAAAGGGTCTTTTGACCAAGGTAAAGCTTAGTACAACCTTTCACCATCAAACGGATGGCCAAGCTGAAAGAACTCTCCAAACTCTTGAGTATTTACATAGGGCTTGTATTTTGAAGTTTAAGGATAGTTGGGATGATCATCTTCCATTGATTGAGTTTGTTATAACAATAGCTATCATTCTAGCATTGGTATGGCTCCTTTTGAGGCCCTCTGTGGTAGACATTATAGATAACCAATTGGGTGGTTTGAAGTGGGAGAAATGGATTTGTTGTATCCGATCTGGTTATGGAGGATATGGAGAAGGTAAGGTTGATTAGAGAAAGGTTAAAAATAGTCTAAAGTCGTCAAAGTTCCTATGTCGATGCAAGGAGAAGACAGCTTGAATTTAAAGTTGGTGATTGGTCTATTTGAAGGTATCACCCATGAACAGTGTGGTTCGTTTTGTTAAGAAGGGTAAATTAAGTCCAAGATTTATGGGTCCTTATTGGGTGTTGAGGAGGATTGGTAAGATGGTCTATAAGTTTGATTTTCCTAGTGAAATAGACTTGGTTCATCCAGTGTTTTATGTACCCCTGTTGAGGAAATGTATGGGTGACCCAAATTCTATTGTCCCATTGGATGTTGTGGGTTTTGTTGAAGACAACTTGACTTACAAAGAATTCGTAGTAGAGATCTTGGATAGACAAGTGAAAAGGTTGAGGAATAAGGATGTTGCTTCCATTAAGGTCTTTTGAAGGAATCAACAAGTTGAAAGTGCTACATAGGAGGCCGAAATGGACATGCAAAGGCAATATCCTTATCTCTTCCATTCTACTTAAGCCTAAGGTACTAACTCTAAGTCTCCTATGTGATTTCAAGTCTTATGTTTCAACTCCTATGCCATTTGCATGCATTTATGTTTATATTGACAAAGTTCATGGTGATTTTAACACTTATGTTGAGATTTTTGAAAATAGTGTTTAAGTATTCTGATGCATCCTTGTTGGGGATGATTTATTCATGATTACTCTTCTTATATATGCTTCTTTGACATTCGGAGACAAATGTTTCCAAGTGGGAGATATTGAAACGGCCCCAAAAGGTGCGCGAAGATGTGCCTCGGAAGTGCATGGATTCATAAATTCCATATATCTCAGAATGCGGGTGTGATATAAAAAATCTGCCTTCATATTCTTGATCGGTGGCAAAATTGAAACTATCCCAAAAAGTGCCCAAAAATGTGCCTCAAAAATACCCAAAATTTTAATTTCCATATATCTCAAAATTTGTGCGTTATTTCAGAAATTCGACTTTTATTCGTGATTAGGGGGTAAAAATTAGGGGGAAAAGGGTCCCTGATTTTAAAAAAAGCGATTCATAGTTTCAAAATTCAAAGTGACGCATAACAGTGGCTTCTCCACGTCTGGGGTGCGACGCGCCCTAGTGTATTTTCTGTCCAATTTTTTATTTTTTGTCCAAGACTTTTAAGTCTTAGGACTAAGCCTCCCCATATGAAAAAACACCTATACTTAGCATTATTTCACCCTTATATCACCCCAGACATTTCCCAATACTCACTCAAACCCTTAGTCCTATGTATCTCTCAAGATACAAGTGTCAAAACCTCATCCGGATTTCAAGGTTCTCCTTCAAGCTTCAAGTCTCTATATCCAATCTTGACCAAGCTCATCTCCAAAGCTAAGGTATGTAAGTTTTAGCCACTGGGTCCTTTCACCAATGGTTCCCTAATATACTTTTTACTCAATTTTCATGATTTAAAGATGATTTTACAAATGAGTTTACTAGTATGAACGTGTCTACAAACTATGTTAAAGCTATATAAAGTTGTGACTGTTTTGATATGTTTTGAGCTATAAATCTTAGATCTATTGTAAGAGTTGATGAGGTGTTTTGGTGTATATTACTTGAGGGTGTTGTAAGTAGTTGATTTATGCTTATACAATGGATTTACTTGCATGATTTCATATCTATATTTCATGGTTTTTTACTACCACTTCACTCCCGCCAATTGTTTGATAAAATGTTCAGATGTGGTTTCTGGAGGAATAGAAGGTCCAAAGCATGTGATATGATATGATATGATATGAATGATATTATGATGATGAAATCATCTTATGTATATGATAAATCCTATATAAACTATTGCATTAGACCTTGCCTAATCCGGGGGTACTAAGATTCCGGATAACCTAGATGAGGGCGCATATTCATAAACTTAGTGAGGGGTTTGTACCTAACCACAAGGGTGATGGGGTGGCATCATCATCAAACTATATAGGGGTTTGTAATCATTAACCTAGTGAGGGGTTTGTACCTCACCATCTAAGTGATAGGGAGGCATTATCACTAAGCTAGTGAGGGCTTTGTACCTCAACACCTAAGTGATTGGGCATCATCATCACTAACCTAGTGAGTGGTGTTTACCTCACCAGCTAAGTGATGGGGCAGCATCATCGCTAACCTACTAAGGGGTTTATACCTTGGAAAACTAGCTTGGTCTCTTCTACACATATGATTTCCTATATAAGCATGAGTTACGTAAGTGTTGATCATGCATGTCATATTGTTATAATATGCCTATTACTTAATGTTATGCATTTTGATTATGAAGCCTATCTCTTGTTATATTGCATCCTTCATACTTAGTACATTTAAACGTACTAATGCATACTCTTGCCTACATGATATCACCATGTAGGAACCGGAGCCCAGGTGGATCATCCTCCTCCTTCACGTTGCTAGTTCGGTGCTACTCAAGCTAGTTGGTGAGTCCTCCACTGCTGGGACCCTAGTCTATTTTTCTCTTATTATGTATTGAGACACTCTTCTTTATGTTCTATTTTGACTACGAGGGTGAGCCCAGTTGTTTTGTCTTGGCTCCCGTTCCTATATATGTTGTAAAGGTGTTGTTGGATGTGCTATGTATCTATGTTATGAAGCTTGACTCTTTTGTCTCTGGATATTGATGTTATGCAAGCTTTCCCTTAGTCCCTTACCCTTTCTTTCTAAACATTTACGTGTTACTTAAGCATTAATCTCTCTCCCTTGGTCCTAGTTCCCCTTGTTTAAGTTTCTTGTGTTGTTTTACATTACTTCTGCGACCAAGGATGTGTAATGACATTCTAAGAGGCTTGTTTGGGTTCCTTCGGGTTTTCCACTCGTCGGTCATGTCTAGGACCTATGTTTGGGTCATGATAAAGATGGTATCCGTGCACTAAGTTGATACATCTTCGGAGTCCAACACACCACGTCGATTAGATTCTTATTCATGGTTGTGTTGTGCACCACAATTATGAATAGGAGGCTATGAGGAATTTTAGGAAATGTTTCACTTCTTTGTGATCTATGTCGTGCGATAAAGTTAGATCCCCTAGTGCTTATTGCTAACTCCTAACCGTTACATTTCAGGATATGTCTTAAGATACTCAGGACGGTGCTATGATGAATGCGGAAATTTGCAATGCTCTATGGAAAGTGGCCAAAGCGGCGACAAAATTGTAAACTCACCTTGACCAAAAAGTGAGTGCTTCGGAGACTTCTAGTGCTGAGAGGGGAGGTAGTGAGGCCAAGAGGGCCCATAATGTGGGTAAGTTCCAAAGTCCAAAGTATAGAGGTGGTGGTGGTGTGGTACCTTATGCTAGGTGCCCAAAATGTGGTAGAGGCCATGATGGCCCATGCTTGAGAGATAAAATGCTTGTTATGGTTGTGTAAAGATAGGTCATAATGTTAAGGATTGCACTCATAAACTTAATAAGAGCAAAGGAGGTGATGGGGCATGTCTAATCCCAAGTGCCCTGCATGTAGGATGGACCGTAGTGGCCCATGTTAGTAGGACGCGAGTGCATGCTTTAAGTGTAGTGATATAGGCTACAAAATTCTGGATTAGCCATATGGTCGATACAAGAGTAAAGGTAGTGATGTTGATCAAGAGGCTCAAGGAGGGGATGAGGGGTTCGATATTGCTACCGGTATGTTGAATTTTTTTTTTGCTTTGATGTGCTTGGATTATGGCCCGGAGTGCCACTGTTACTTCCTATTCTTTTTGGTTGCTTGTAGGGCTTCTTGTGTACCCAAGCTATTATGTGGACCTTTGATTTCTATCCTTTTATTGAGTATATTATTGCTAGAAGGTTCATAGTTGTTGAATCAGGTTTGTATTGCATTAGTTCTTGCCTTGTGACTTGTTGGAGTTAGCATAGTGGATTTTGATGTCATACCGGGGTTGGAATGGTTGCATGCATATTGTGTCCTCCTGGGTGATAGGACCCATAGACTAGATCCCGAATCCCTAATGAGCTCATTTTTGAGTGGGAGGTTGTTAAATGGTAGCAAGGGAGGTAGGTTCGTTTCTTCTCATAAGGAATAATTAGTCTCTAAGGGGTTGCATTTATCATCTTGTGAGAATTGGAGGTATTGAACCTAAGTTATTTTTGTAATTAGAATTGTTGTTGTGGTAGATGAGGCCTTGAATGTCCCTTTTCGATAATTTGGATTTGAGGTAGTGCCTGTTGATATGACTAGTATACTGGTTATGGCTACAAGACTCATGAATAAGATGTTTAGTCCCTACTCTATTAGTCTTTGGTGATTTGGTGATAATATGATTGGTTCATTTTCCTAATGAGGTAGTGCATGCGAGTCATTTAAAAGTTGTACTACAAATTTTAAGGAAGAACGTTGGATACTCAATAAGAGAAATGGGAATTTTGGTGGTGAGAAGTTGTCGTCCTAGGTTGTGTGGTGCCGGTGATGGTGTTAAGGTGAACCCTAGTAGGATGAAAGTGAATAGAGATTAGCATGGAACTTAAATTCCTTAGGTATTAGGAGATTCTTAGTTTTAGCAGTATATTGTTGGAGCTTGTGAGCAGGCTCTCTTCTATTATCTCTCCTATGACTTAGTTGACCTATGTAAGGCCAATGTTGTGGCCGACATTTTGAGTAAAGTGAGCTGATAGGTACGGGAGTTGCTATTCCCTGTGTTATTCCTTTGTGCTAATAGGATTCATTGTGTGACCCTGATGGTTGCATGAATCTATTGTAGCTAAAAGGGGTCTATGAGGGTTGCCCATGCTATCGTTGGATAGAGTCTTGTCTTGTGATATTGGTTGGACATAGTTTGGAGTGTTGGAGGTCTTGGGTTGGTTTAGCTACTTGCATAACATGTTTTTAATGAGTGTAGAACCAGTAAGTTTATGATGTGACAGTTAAGGATGGTTGATCTATTTGGTAACTATAATGGGTTAGTCACTTCTCTAAGGTTGATTTGAGGTTCGGGTTTTGTTCTCAAGTGAGGATGATGGAAGGTGATATCCCTAAGTACCCCTTTGAACTAGGAATGAGCATTTTGTATATGGGTGGAGTTGTTTGGTAGGCTTGTGCACTAGGTGTGTCTATTGGGTTTCATGAATAGGATCTTAAAACCCTACCTTGGCATATTTGTTGTGACCTCTAGTAATGAAGTATCGATTTATTTAGAGCTTTTGAATCATTTGGGGGTAGTGTTTCAAGTCTTAGGAAATGAGAGGCTATTTGTTAAATATGATGAGTGTGAATGGTTGGTAACAAGGAGGAGGTTAGAGCTCCTCAAGGATTATGGTATTAGTGTGCATTAGTTCCTCCAGTAAGGTTGGTGTTGTGGTTGGTCCTCAAGGTAGCCTAGTGTGTTTGGATAATGGTGGCAAGGAGGAGACTAGTTGGGTCCATTGGTTGATTAGAGTTGAAGTTACGTTGAGGGAAGTTGAGAGTGGTAGTATAGTGTTCTCGGTGGTTCCAAATCTTCTTTGATTGAGAAGGTCTAGTTTAAGCAAGGCCTTGATTCTGCTTTATTAGGGTTGGAAGTTCTGGGTGGAAAGATGGTAGAGTAGACGTTATCTCCTAAGGGGGAGATGGTGGTTCATGGCAACAAGTGGAATAGGTATGGTTAATGTTGACAAACGAGTTATGGATTGTGAGTCCTTTTAGAGCGTAGGAAAAGTTTGTAAGGTTTGCATATGGGTGGGATTTGCCTAGGGATATGATTATGGTTTCTTCGGTTCTTCATGTTTCTAGGTTGAGGAGATGTGTTGGTGGCTCTAGTGCTATAGAACACTTTGAGATGGTGGTGATATGGAGGATAAGTTGATTTAGGAGAAGGTCCTAGTGGAGGTGTGTATGGATGACTGAAGGAGTTGACTAATATTGATGTTGTGTTCATCAAGGCCTTTTTGGTGGAGTCGCCTATTCTTATGTGTCTCTCAGGGAGCTGTTGCGAGCATGGTAAAGCATTATCTGTACTTCTTTCATTCTGTTCAAGCTTATGGAAACATGTCAAGTCCATTTCTGTGATTCCAAGTCTTATGTTTCATCCCTATGTTATTCATATGCATCAATATTTAAGTTGGCAAATTTATAATGATTTTACACATATGTTGAGATTTTGAAATGGTGTTTTAAATTGCATTGTTGCATTCTCATTGGGGCTGATCTCCTTATGATTACTCTTCTCTTATATGTTTCTTTGACATTAGGGGACGAATGTTCCCAAGGGGGAGATATTGAAACGACCCCAAAAAGTGTCCGAAAATGTGCCTCAGAAATGCCCAGAATTTTAATTTCCATACAACTCAAAATCCGTGTATTATTTCAGAAATCCAACTTCATCTTCATGTTCAGGGGGTCAAAATTAGGGGAGAAAAGGTCTAACCCCGATTTTAGAGCAAACGATTCACAATTTCAAAATTCAAAGTGACACATTAAGTGGTTTCTCTGCGTCTAGAGCACGATATGCCCCAGTGTATTTTTTGTCCAGTTTTTAATTTTCAGTCCAAGATTTTTAAGTCTTAGGTGTAAACCTTTCCACATGAAAAAACACCTATACTTCGCATTATTATTTCACCCTCATATCACCGAAGACATTTTCCAATAATCACACAAACCCTTAGTCCTCGATTTCTCTCAAGATTCTAGTCTCAAACCCTCATCCGGATTTCAAGGTTCTCCTTCAAGCTTCAAGTCTCAATCTCCAATCTTCACCAAGTTCATCTCTAAATCTAAGGTATGTAGGTTTTAGCCATTTGTTCCTTTCACCCATGGTGCCCTAAACTCTTTTTTACTCAATTTGTATGATTTAAAGTTGATTTTACAAATGGGTTTACTAGTATGAACGTGTCTATGAACTATGTTAAAGCTATATAAAGTTGTGACTGTTTAATATGTTTTGAGCTATAAATCTTGGATATATTGTAAGATTTGATGAGGGGTTTTAATGTATATTGCTTTAGGGTGTTGCAAGGTGTAGATGGATAGTTTTACAATGGATTTACTTGCATGATTTTATCTCTATATTTCATGGTTTTTTACTACCACTTCACACCCGCCAAGGTGTTTGATAAAATATCCGGATGTGGCTTCTTGAGGAATAGAAGGTCCAAAGCAAGATAAATGACATGAACGATGTTATGATGATGAAATGATCTTATGTATAAGATAAATCCTATATAAAGTGTTGCATTAGACCTTGCCCTTTTCGGGAGGATTAAGAGTCCGGATAACTTAGATGGGGGTTCATACTCATCAACCTAGTGAGGGGTTTGTACCTCACCACCAGGGTGATGGGGTGGCATCATCATCAACCTAGAAGGGGGTTTGTACTCATTAACCTAGTGAGGGGTTTATACCTCACCACCTAAGTGATGGGGCAGCATCATCACTAACCTAGTGAGGGGTTTGTACCTCACCACCTAAGTTATGGGGTGGTATCATCACTAACCTAATGAGGGATTTGTACCTCACTACCTAAGTGATTGGGATGCATCATCACTAACCTATCTTGGATAGATAGTTTGGTCTCTTCTACACATATGATATCCTATTTAAGCATGAGTTACTTAAGCATTGATAATATATGTCAAATTGTTATATTATGCCTATTGCTTAATGTTATGCATTTTGATTATGATGTCTATCTCTTGTTGCATTTCATCCCTAATACTTAGTACTTTCAAACGTACTAACGCATACTCTTGCCTACATGATATCACTATGTAGGAACCGGAGCCTAAGTTGATCATCCTCCTTCTCCACGTGTCTAGTTCGGTGCTACTCAAGCTAGTTGGTGAGTCCTCTACTTCGCAGACCCTAGTCTATTTCTCCTATTATGTATTGAGAAAAATCTTCTTTATGTTAAATTTTGACTATGAGGGTAAGCCCGATTGTTTTGTCTCGGCACCCGCTCCTATCTATGTAGTAGAGGTGTTGTTGGACGTGCTATGTATCTATGTTATGAGCGTTGACTCTTTTGTCTCTGGGTGCTTATGTTATGCAAGCTTTCCCTTAGTCCCTTGCCCTTGCTTTATAAACGTTTACATGTTTAGTATTAATCTCTCTCCCTTAGTCCCGATTCCCATTGTTTAAGTTTCTTGTACCATTTTACATTTCTTCCGCGACCAAGGATATATAATGATATGTTAAGAGGCTTGTTTGGGGTTCCTTTGGGTTCCCTATTCGTCGGTCACGTCTAGGCCCTAGGCTTAGGTCATGACAAAGATTGAGTGGGAAATGGTTCTATCTCCAATTTTTATGAAACCATATCAAAATTGCGAAATCGCAAAATGCAATTTCCAGAGAGATTTTCGCGCCCAAGGCGCGACCCGCCAAGGGCACACTTCTATACATATTTTTGTGCAGTTTTTCATTTCAGTCTAAGGCTTTTGTGTCTTGGGCCTAATCTTTCCATGTGTGAAAATAGCTATACTTAGCCATATTCCACCTTCATATCATACAAGACATTCCCCAATACAGTCTCAAGCACGGACAAATAGTTCACCCCAAATTGCAAGTCCCAAAACTCATCCAGATCTTAAGGATTTCACTCAAGCTTCAAGTCTCCATTTTCAATCGTCATCAAGAATTCTCCTAAGTCAAGGTATATGCGTTTCAACTATTAGGTCCTTTCATCCATGGTTCCCAAGCTTTTTTTTACCTAAATTACATGTTTCTAAGTTGAGATTACTTATGGTTTTTCTATTATGAATATGACTGTGAACTATGTTGAATTTATGCAAAAGTGTGACTGTTTATGCATGTTTTGAGCTATGAATCTTAGATCTATCTTGAGATTTGATGAAAGGTTTTGGTGTATGTTTCATGATGGTATTACCAAGTGTTGGTGGGTGGTTTATGTTGAGTTTACTTGCATGATTTCACTCTTGAATCGCATCGTTTTACACTAGCATTGCACACCCACCAAGTGTTTGATAAAATGTTCGGTTAATGTATCATGAGTTGTTGAAGGCCTAATGCTTGGGATATTAGTTAAGTGACTTTGTGATGATGAAAGGATGGTATGAAAATCTTGATTCCATGAGAAGTATCTATTGTGTTGTGAGTTGAACATACTCAATTGATGGGTGATGCCTCATTCACCTCGGATGAGGGTGGTAAGCCATCAACCAATTGAGGGGTTGGTATATCAATCGCCTACGATTGGGGTGGTAAGCCATCAACCAATTGAGGGGTTGGTACCTTAATCGCCTAGGATAGGGATGGTAAGCCATCAACCAATTCAGAGGTTAATACCTCAATCACCTCGGATAGGGATGGTAAGCCATCAACCAATTGAGAAGTCGGTACCTCAATCATTTCCGGCAAAGGGTGGTCATGTCAGTCAATAAATTGAGGGGTTGGCACCTCAATCACTTCTAAGGGTTGTCTACCATAGATTCCAAGTACTAAGTTGCTTGGTCTTTGATGATGGTCTATTCCCACACATGTCATATGTTCCATATATAAGCATATTACTTCAAGTATCATTCATACATGCCATATTGTTATATGATCATCTATTGCTTAATTATGCTTTTTGACTATGTTGCCTATCTAATGTTGCAATGCATCCTACATACTTAGTACATTCAAATGTACTAAAGCATATTCTATGCCTACATGATGTTACTAATACAGTGACTAGAGCCCCACTTGATCATCCTCCTCCTCCACAAGGCTAGTGTGATATCTCTCAAACAATTTGTTGAGTCCTTAACTTCGAGGACATACTTCTCTTGATTTATGCTATATATAGACTCTCTTTTCTTTATTGTATGTTTTGACTATGAGGATGAGCCTGGTTTCTTGTCTTGGCCCCCGCTAAGTTCTATGTTCATAGGTGTTGTTGGACACTTGACTCTTTGGTGCTTTGTGATATGAAGGATGTCCCTTCTCCCATTATCCCCTCTTTACTATCTCTTGTTGTTGTTATATTGCTCCCGCGACCAAAGATGTGTAATGATATGTTAAGAGGCTTAATTGGGGTCCCTTCGAGTTCCCTGTTCACCGTGTCATGTCTAGGCCCTAGGCTTGGGTCGTGACACCAAGGAAAACCAAACATGATAACATGAAGTAGATGGATCCACTAGTTTAGCAAGGGTAATAATCATAATCTTATGGTGACACATAGTTTAGAGACTAAAGACTTTATGTAAGGATCCCTTGAGTCGAGCCCCAATCTTGAGCCTCAATCGGTGTTAAGTCAAATTTCACAGAATACTTGAAATAATAATATTTTAATCATAACATAAATACCTTGTAAGAACATGACTTGAGTAGCTCATAAACACACTTGACCTCTTGTAGTGAGCCTAACTTGAACATGAGAATAGATCATAATCATACTTGAACCCTTGCTTTAACATGAATCGCTTACAAGAGGTAAAAATCTTGTAATAGAGATTAACTTGATACTTGTAACATCAAAGATACTTTTCAGGAATTCAATACATGCTTGAAAGCCCTTAATCACCATATGGTCACTTGACTTGTAAATCATGTAATAAATCATCAATAATTGAGAATTCATGTCATGTCATTTTATCAAACACATGGCGCGTTCATGCTGCTTTTTCAAAATCATGCCATTCAAAAGTCAAATAAGATGAGTAAACTCTATGCAAATCAACCCACCAACATATAGTAAAATCCTCATATAGGGTACCCTGAAGTCCCTTGAAAAGCTCATGACAATTCATAGTTTCATAACTCAAAACATGCATAGTCTTAGAAGACAAATCAATTCATGAAAAGATTGAAATAGATAGTCATGCATAATCCATCAACACTTCATAAAACCCCAACATAATTTATTTCCATAATCCGTGATAAGATATGCCCATAGGTAATACGACTTGAGAACATCCAATTTTCATAAAAATGGAAGGTTGGGCTCCATGGGTGAAAGGACCCAATGGATGAAACCTACATACCTTAAACCTTGGATTCCTTTAAATGAACTTTATGTGGTGTTAGAGCTTAAAATGACTCCTTGAGTTCCAATGTTGAGCTTGAGATCCTTAGATTTGAATGAGAGAATTGATAGTCTTAGAGGGGTTTGAGAGAGGGTTTTGTGAGATATAGAGTTGAAAAAGGGCTGAGTATGGGTTATGTCATGCTTAAGTGGGCATGGGGCTATGACCCCAATGCCTTTGGCAGAAATAGAAAAACCAAGGAAAATAGTACATTGGTCCGCATCCATAGCGCAACGCGGACCTATCGCACCTGTTCAAATACATTGCTCTGGGTCCCTGGCGCATCGCGGCCAAGGTGTGGACAACCATTGAAAATAAAAATTAGTGAAAATTATTTTTCTCTACGAGTCCTCTAACATCTGGGTTATACCTATTTCCCACTCAATTTTAGCCCCTGATCAAGAATATGAAGTTGGATTTTCGAAAGTACGCATGAATTTTGAGATATATGGACATTACGATTATGGGAAATTCTGAAGCACATGTGGCGCATTTCACAGGAAAGTAGGACTCATGCTCTGGGGATATCATGGAAAAGTAGGACTCAATGACAACCCAAATGGAGTCAAATTGCTTTCAGTTCAGAGGCAAATTAACTACAAAATCCATGTTCACATCATCCCACTTCCAAGTAAGAATCTCAGTGTCTTGAGTCAAGCCACCATGTCTTTGGTGCTCTACTTTTTATTGTTAACAACTAATGCATTCGGATACAAACTTGGCTATATCCTGTTTCATACCATGCCACCAATACGCCTACCTCAAATTCCAATACATCTTAGAGGATCCCAAATGAATAGAATAATGAGAGCTATGGGATTCACTCATGATTACCCTCCAAAGATAAACACATCCAAGACACATAACCGATCTTTCTACTGAAGCACATTATCTCCCCCTTGGGAGAACACCTCCATTTTCTTTTCAGCATCAATCTATTCAATTCGGCCAATGATGGACCTAGACCTTGTTTAGTCTTTACATGAACAACCAGCAAAGATTCGGCCCCATTTTGAACACGAATGCCACCACCATTAGAGTCGACAAACCTAACACACAACCTAGCAAAACGGTGAACATCCATCGCCAACTCCTTCCTCTCTTCCTCAGCATGAGCCACGCTTCCCATAGATAGCCTACTAAGAGAAATGGCTACAACATTCGCCTTACCGGGATTATATTATACCTCAATTGCCTGAAAGTAAGATTCCTTTGAGTGATCACAAATTGCAAGACCTTGTGATCGGTGAAAATATTAACATTCACCCTATACAAATAGTGTCACCAAATTTTTAAAGCAAATACCAGCACTGCTAACTCAAGGTCATGAGTTGAGTAATTACGGTTATGCACCTTCAATTACCTTGACGCATAAGCTATCACCATACCATGTTGCATAAGTAGACAACCCAACTCAATTCAAGAAGCATCACAATACACCACAAACACATATAAGTCATTTGGTAAAGTCAAAATAGGAGCCGATGTAAGCCGATCCTTCAAAGCCTGAAAATTCTTCTCATTTTCTTCCGACCACATAAACTTTACCTTCTTTTGAGTCAACTTAGTCAACGGAGATGCAATAGATGAGAACCCTTCAACAAACCTCCTATAATAGCCAGCCAACCCAAGAAAACTCTAAATATCCTAAGGAATCAATGGTCTATGCCAATTCTTCATGGTCTCATTCCTCTTCGGGTCAACCTTAATACCATCACTGGACACCACATGACCAAGTAAAGCTACTTCACCCAGCCAAAACTCACATATGCTAAACTTAGAATACAACTTCTTCTCTCTCAAAGTTTGAAGAACCAACCATAAATGATCCATATGCTCCCACTCTCTGCGAGAATAATTAAGAATATCATCAATGAAGACAACCACAAAATTATCAAGGCATGGCTTGAACACAGGATTCATAAGATCCATAAACATGGTTGGAGCATTAGTTAAACAAATTGACATTACCACAAATTCAAAGTGCCAATACCTGGTCCAAAAAGTAGTCTTGGGAATATCACATTCCCTAACCTTCAACTGATGATAACCGGAATGAAGATCAATCTTTGAGAAATGGGTATCTCCTTGGAGTTGATTAAACAAGTCATCGATTATAGGAAATGGATACTTATTCTCAATGGTTCCCTTATTCAATTGCTTATAATCAATACACATCCGAAGAGATCCATCTTTCTTTCTTACAAATAACACCGGAGCACCCCATGGAGATATACACCTAATGAAACCTTTCTCCAAAGAATCCATCAACTCCTTCAACTCAGCAGTGCTATACAATAAGGAGCAATAGAGGTAGGTTGAGTATCGGGAGAAAATCTATGCAAAATCCTACTTCCCTTTCGGGAGGAATACCAGGCAAGTCTTCGAGAAACACATCCGGAAAGTCATTCACCACCGAAACCAATTCAAGCATAGGTGACTAGGATTCCACATATTTGACTCTCATAATATGGTAAATACACCCCTTGGAGATCATCTTTCGGGATTTGAACTTGGAAATAAACCTACCTTTAATAGCGGAATCACTACTCTTCCATTCAAGAATGGGCTCATCCAAAAATTGGAACTTAACTTTCTAGGTTCTACAATCTATAGAGGCATATGAAGCATGCAACCAATCCATCCCAAGAATCCCTTTAAAATCAAACATCTCAAGTTCCAAGAGATCATACGAAAAGACCTTATGCAACATAGAAACAGGACAACCTCGACAAAATCTATGAGAAACAACAGATTCACCCACTGGAGAATAAACTGGAAAGGGCTCCCTTAAAATTTCGGGACATAAGCCAAATTTAACAGTCAATAGAGGAGTCACAAAAGGTAAGTTTACACCTGGATCAAGAAAAGCATAATCATCAAAATCAAATAAGCTTGCATCTGGATTAATAAAAGCATCAACATCAAAATCAAAGACTTTTAACATGCTGGTCACAACATCCAGAGATTCCTCCACTTCCTGTCGAGCATGCAAAGCATAGAACCTGTTGTTTAGGGGGGCACTACCTGGTGAAGCTCTATGCTGGACTAGATTACCTTGAGCCACCTGACCCGTCTTTGGTGCCTTTGGGCAATCAACAAGCTTCTGCTCCATTTCTGCACAACCATAACAAGCACCCGAACCCCATAAACACCTCAGGGAGTGAATCTTCCCACATTTTTCACATCATAGAGGTAATGGCCTTCAACCAACTGGTGCCCTAGGAGGAGGCACTCTAGCATTAGCAACCTGAGCATTAGAACCTTGACCATGTTGAAAGCAACGAAACCACTACCCTTGGAATTGGAGAACCCACCATCACAAGGGCTCTCTTATGATCAAACACTCTCTTCTCCCTAAGTTTTACCCCTTCAATCTGTTCCGCATATAAAATAGTTTGGCAATGTCCATTTCTCGAATTAACATGGCCGTATGACACTCAATCACCACCAAATTAAAGATACCGAAAATGAACTTATGTATTCTTGTATGGGGATCAACCATAAGTATAGGAACATACTTAGAGAGCATAGTGAACTTGACGGCATAGTCCCTCACTTTCATGTGACCCTGTTAGAAGTTGATAAACTCGATCATCTTGGCTTCTCTAAGCTCAAGTGGGAAGAAGCAATCCAGAAAGGCCAACTTTAATTCTTCCAATTAATAGCATTACCACAAACCCTCTCCATCGACCATTGGGTATAACACATTTGATCCACATCTTTCAACTGATAAACAACCCATTCAACTTTCTCTTTAGAAGTGACACCCATAAAAGTCAACACCTTAATGAGCTCATCAATGTACTCTTGAGCATCCTCGTAATCCCTTGACCCATAGAACTCCAAAAGATACATTTGGGACGAACTCCTCACCCTGGAAGCCAGAGTGGATCTCGAGGAAGATTAGCCTGCCTAGTCTGAGAAGTTACCACCTAGGAAAGCATGGCAAAGGCCATAAAAATTCAACATTAGAGATAGGCTCTTACATAGGCCCTTGAGGTTCTTCAGCTTCATCAGTTAGGGTCGATCTTGGTAGGGGAGCTCTTCCTTAAGGCATCTTCTGTAATGGAGCAATGTCATTACCAAGATAAGGAAACCAAACATACGAGCCATAGTGTGACATAAGACATAAAGAAGTGAGATAATTCCTAGAACTTCATCATAGCCTCCCACTCATAGGCATGTTCCACTTCACACCCATGAATAGGGCTCTACTCGATGCGGCATTTTGGACGTTGAGGATCATTTACAAACCTAATGCTCTGATACCAAGATTATCACAACCCAAACCTAGGGTCTAGGAGTGACACGGTGAATGAGAATCCTAGAGTCCCCAAACAGGTCTCATAGCATTCATTCACACATCATCGGTTCGAAAGAGCATATGAATAGTAAATAAATAATTCTAAGGGACAGGAAAGTAGAACTCACGCTTTGGGGATATCATGGGGAATAGGGAGTTACATGGATTCACATAGCACATAGTATGTAGGACTAAGGGTAAGTATGCCTCACTCTATGGGGGAAATAGAGGATTTAGGATCTCTCATAGCATAACATGAACCCATAAAGTAAGCTCAAAATCAAACAATAATGACTTAGCGATATCCACAACATAATTCTTCGAATATAACACTTAGCTAAAAAGGGTAAGGAGGTCTATAAGATGTACAATAATGCCTCTAATAATAAGATAGGTTGGGGGTTCAATACATGTCCCGGACTTACCCCCAAAGTAAATAATATAAACTAAGCACCATAGGTAAGGGAAAGGTGAGTTGTCCTTAGAAGATAGGACTCACTATGACAAACAAATCTAAAGATCCAAGCTAGACGTCGTATGATGGATGAACGTATTCTTTGGTCCCTACATGGTTAAATCATGTTGGCAAAAGTATGCGTTAGTATGTTTGAATATACTAAGTATGCATGCATGCAATGCATGTGTACTCATTAAACACGCATTCAATGTTAGATGACAAGGGCACATATATGAAAAAAATAATATAATCATGAGAATAGTATAAAAATATGCCATAGGATACATGATACATGAATGCAAAAATACTTCATGTACAGTGAGGATATGACTGTAACCGACATTACACTAAGTGAGCTATAACTTTGATCTCTATCGTCTACCATACAATGGATGAAGAGGTGACGGACTTCCCCAAGGTAGATCCTTAATCATTCTTTCCTCCTTGAGTATAAACATATATATGTTAGACATATAATTTAAGAGAAATGAGTATGGACCCTTGGGGATAGTCCACCTTGCCTCCAATCCGATAGGTGCTAGGTCATCATCCCACTAGAATACATATATATACATACTTGTAAGAGAGACATAAAACATTCCAATCAGTTACATGCATTCATATGCTTAAAGGCCAAATCACAATCTTCATAATCATGCATAATGGGCAAAAGGCCAAAAGATTCATCATGATTAATTTTCATGCAAAGGAATATCTCCTTTGGAGCACCTTCTTGAGAAATGAGTATGGAACCTTGGGGATAGCCCACCCAGCCTCAAACCTCAATCAATTCTCCCTTAAACATAGAGGTGTAAACATCCATAATTGCTCAATGAGCCATAATCTTCTCAAAATCATATAAATAAACATCATTGGGTTTGAACCACTTCATAAACTTCATAAAAATGATATCCATGTATGCAATGCCATGAATAAGATGAGATTAGCATGGGTAATAGAGATTCAAACTTACATCAACCATACATTATGAAATTTAAGTAAAGACATAAGTAAAATTGACATGTAAATCACAATATAGATTACCCATGCACAAATCAAGCTTTAAAGCGGACATGCACTTTCATAACTTCAATGAATTACATCATATTAGGGCTTAATTCACTTTAAAATCATAAAATAAACAAAGCCCAAACATCAATTGAATTTGATAAACCATATTCTACAAAAACCCATATTTAAAGTAAGCTAAAATTCATGAAAACCACTTGAAAAGAGTTTGGGTCTTCTTGGTTGAAAGGGACTAAGAATCAAAACCACATACTTTAGCTAATAGAGAAGATTCAAGAAGAAATATGGTGAAGAAAGATCCCTCCCTTGATCCCCAAGCTTAAGATCTACAAGAGTTCTTTGAAAGAGACTTGAGAGAATTTAACACATGAGGAATGAATTTGAATGATAGGAATGAAGTTTAGGTCACTAGGAAGTCTTTAGGTAGCATAGGAAATCACAAAGACCCTTAGAAAAAACCATATTTATGAAAACACAATTAATGATGAGATGAAAAATTGAACGTTGTCACTTCTTGGAGGACTATACGGTCCGTAACACACCACACGGACCGTATACTTGTCCTTGAACCAACACTTAGAAAATTTTTTAATTGACAAAGGTCCGAAACAGAAATCCCATACATAGGATTTTTCGGGAAAATCATCTTCAAGGGAGGCCACACGGGCTGCATAGTGTCATATGGGTATAGACCCTGCCCATACCCCTCTCCTTATAAAATGTTTCTCACGATGAAGATATGTGACAGTAATACCATACTTAGAAAAATTTCAGTAGGAGCCACATGGAGGACCTCACGGACTGTGAAGGACTATAAAGTCCGTGAGAGGGTCCACAACTAAAATCCACACTTAGAACATCATTTTGGGGAGGAATTTCATGAAACCCCACCCACGTCCATGAGAAGTCACATGGCCCATATGGGTTCCAGGTCACTTGCCTTAGCAAAATAGAGGGAACACTACATGGGAGGACTTTACAAAAAAATAGGCATAACTTCTTGATCCGAACTCGAAATTAGGTGAAACCAAATGCGTTGGAAAGCTATTTCAAAGAGCTTTAATTTGGTAAGTTATAGGCCACCCATTTCTTGTTATGCTAAGAAATATGACCATTTAAGGTTAACCCTTCTATCAGTTCATGTGAAAATCTTAGCCAATGGAATACCTTTGAACTTGGCTTGATGTAGCAGACCCATGATGACCCTAAACCACATAAATAAGCTTCTATTGAAGGGTTATAATTGAACTTAGCTTGAGGCTGAAGATTCCATTCTGCGCTCACAACTTGTGGGACATTACATTCTCCCCCCCTTAGGATCATTCATCCTAGATTGAGAAACGAGCTAGCTTGATAGGCTTGACTTGAACATAAAAGATCCAACCACAAGATACAATGCACTCTCATTACATGAAAATCATAAAGTCATTAAAAGTCATATCAACACATATTTAAATCATTCAAAACTTCTTAAAATCATCTTGGTGCACATGTATGCATGTCATATCATGAAATAGAAGAGTGAAAGTATTAGGACCACTTGGAAAAAGGAAGAACCTAATACCTTAGGCTGAAGTAGATTAGAAAAGATGGGGACATCATTTCATCATGTCTAACTCCACCTCCCACGTAGACCTCTCCACATGTTGATTTCTCCAAAGCACCTAAATTGAAGCCACATCCTCGTTACGAAGTAATTTCACTTGCCTATCAAAATCATAATCGGAAGTTTCCTCATAAGATGAATTCTCCTCTACCTCAACACCTTCTAAAGGCACAATAGTACTAGGATCACCAACCAATTTCCTCAACATAGACATATGGAAGACTAGTGAATAGAACTGAAATTTAAAGGCAACTCCAACCTGTAAGCCATATTCGAAATCTGCTCAATAATCTCATAAAGGCCTACATATCGAGGACTTAGCTTGTCCTTCTTGACAAAATGCATCACACCCTTCATAGGTAAGACTTTCACATATACCTAATCACCAACATGAAACTCAAGGTCCCTCTTCCTAACATCTGAATAGGAGCTGTAGCGACTTTGGGCCGTCTTCAGCCTTTCTCTAATCAACTTCACCTTCTCCATAGCCTCTAGTACCAAATCTGAGCCAATCAAAACCATCTCTCTCACTCAAACCACCCCATCGGAGACCTACATCTCCTATTATATAAAGCCTAAAATGGTGCCCTACCAATGCTAGCATGAAAAATATTATTATAAGCAAACTTAATGAGTGGAAGGTGGTCATCACAATTTCCTTTGAACTCCAACATCAAAAGCCTTCAACATGTTCTCCAAGGTTTGAATCATCCTCTCAGCTTGTCCATTGCTTTAAGGATGAAAGGCAGTGCTCAACTTCACCTTAGTACCAAGTCTTCAATGAAACGATCTCCGAAAGTGAGAAGTAAACTGGGTACCACGATACAATATGATAGACCTAGGCACACTATGTAACCTCCCTAACTCTTGGATGTACAACCTTGCATAATCTTCAGCACAAAAAGTAGTCTTGATCGGTAGAAAAGGAGCATACTTTGTCATCCAGTCAATGAAAACCCAAATAGAGTCAAATTGCCTTCGGGTCCAAGGTAAACCAACCACAAAATCCATGTTCAGATCTGCCAACTTCTATGTAGGAATCTCAATGTCTTAAGTGAAGACACTGGACCTTTGGTTCTCTACATTCACTTATTGACAATTAGGGCATTCGGGTATAAACTTGGCTATATCCTTCTTTAGACCATGCCACCAATACACCTCCCTCAAATCCAGATACATCTTATTAGATCCCAGATGAATAGAATAATGAGAGTTATGGGCTTCACTCATGATCACCCTCCTAAGATCATCAACATCCGGAACATATAATGATCTTGATACCGAAGCATACCATCTCCCCCTTGGGAGAACACCTCTTTTTCTTTTCGGTAACCAATATCTTCAATTCAACCAATGATGGATCTAGATTGTGCTTAGTCTTTACATCAACAATGACCAAAGATTCGTTTCCATTTTGAAAATCAATGCCACCACCGTTAGAGTCGGCCAACCTCATATCCAACCTATCCAAACAGTGAACATCCCTTACCAACTCCTTCCTCTCTTCCTTAACATGAGCCACACTTCCTATATATAGCCTACTAAGAGCATCGGCTGTAACATTCGCCTTATCAAGATGATATTATACACTCATATCATAGTCTTTTAGAAGTTCCAACCACCTCCTTTGCCTAAAATTATGATCTCTTTGAGTGAAAACATATTGCAAGCTCGATGATCGATGAAAATATCAACATGCACCCCATAAAAATAGTGTCTCCAAATTTTCAAAGAAAATACTACCGCAACTAACTCAAGGTGATGAGTCGGGTAATTACGTTCATGCACCTTCAATTGCCTTGATGCATAAGCTATCACCATACCATGTTGCATAAGTACTGTCATGACCCAAGCCTAGGGCCTAGATGTGACATGGCGAATGGGGAACCTAAAGGGACCCTAACCAAGCCTCTGAACATATCATTACATATCCTTCGTCGAGGAAGCAATAAAACAACAACAAGAGATAGTAAAGAATGGATAGGGGCTAAGGGAGATCCTTCATATCATAACATGAAGAGTCAAGAGAGTCAAAGCTCATAGCATTATTACATAACTTGTCTAATAAAACCTCTAAACATAGAACTTAGCGTGGGCCAAGACAAGCAAATGCGCTCACCCTCGTAGTCAAGTATACAATAAAAAGGAAAGAGAGTTTTTCTACATAGCATAAGATCAAAGGCATTGTCCTCAAAGTTGAGGACTCACCACTTTCTTTGAGAGATATTGCACTAGTCATAGGGAGGATGAGAATGATCAAGTAGGGCTCCAGTTCCTACAAGGTAACATCAAGTAGGCATAGAGTATGTGTTAGTATGTTTGAATGTAATAAATATATAGGATGCAATGCAACAATAATTAAGCAATGCAGTCAAAACGAATAGTTAAGCAATAGATAATCATGTAACAATATGGAAAGCATGAATGATTCTCGAAGTAAACATTCTTATATATATAACATATTACATATGTTCATCATAGACCAAGAAACTTAGTACGTGGAATCTAAGATAGACCACCCCTTAGAAGTGATTGAGGTACTAACCCCTCGATTGGTTGAAGGTTTACCGGCCCCATAGGAAACGATTAAGGTACAAACCCCTCAATTGGTTGATGTTTACCGCCACCATCCTAGATGATTGAGGTACCGAAACCTCAATTGGTTGATGGCTTATAGCCCCCATCCAGGACTATTGAGGTACTAACCCCTTAATTGGTTGATGACTTACCGCCCCCATCCAAGATGATTGAGGTACCAACCCCTCAATTGGTTGATGGCTTACCACCCTAATCTAGGTGATTGAGGTATTACCCCTCAATTGGCTATGGTCAACTGACAACATAATAGATACTTCTCATGATATCAACACAATAGACACTTCTCATGACATCAACACGATAGACACTTCTCATGACATCAACACAATAGACAATTCTCATCACATCAACACATTCTTATAACTCTTTCATCATTATAAGGTCATTTAATTGATATGCCAAGCCTTAGGCCTTCAACAATTCAAGATATATCAACCAGACATTTCATCAAACACTTGGTGGGTGTGCAATGCTAGTGTAAAACAATGCAATTCAGGAGTGAAATCATGCAAGGAATTTCAATGTAAAACCACCCACCAACACTTGGTAATACCCTCATGAAATGTACGTCAAAAACCATCATCAAATCGCAAGCTAGATATAAGATTCATAGCTCAAAATGTGCATAAAATAGTCACACTTTTTACAAAACCCCAACATAGTTCATAGTTCAATTCACAGTAGAAGACCTATAGGTAAAATCAACTTCTAAACATGTATTTTAGGTAAAAAAAGAAGCTTGTGCACCATGGGTGAAAGGATCTAATGGTTGAAACCCACATATCTTGACTTTGGAGAATTCTTGATGGAGATTGGAAATGGAGACTTGAAGCTTAAGTGAAATCCTTAAGATTCAGATGAGTTTTGGGACATGCAATTTAGGGTGAAATATTTGTCTAAGTGTTTAGGAGAGTATTGGGGAAAGACTTGTATGATGTGAAAGTGAAATATGGCTAAGTATTTTCATGCATGGGAGGACTTATGCCCAAGACCCAAAAGCCTTAGACCTAGATAAAATCACTAGCAACAAAGTACACATTTTCGTGTCTAGTTCGCGATGCAGACCTATCACGGAGGGCATGTTTACACTAGTCCACGATGACTGCACGTCGCAGAACCAACGCGGACAGACTTTGGATAAGCAAAATTATAGATTTTAAAATTGTGATTTGTTTGCTCTAAAATCAGGGTTAGACCCATTTCCCACTCAATTTTTCTCCCTGATAAAGAATATGAAGTTGGATCTTCGATATCACGCACGAATGTTGAGATATTTGGAAAATACAATTCTGGGCACTTCTGAGGCACATTTTTGGGCACTTTTTGAGGTCATTTCAATATCTCCCCCTTGGGAACATTCGTCCCCAAATGTCAAAGAAACATATATAAAAAGAATAATCATGAAGAGATCAGCCCCAACAAGAATGCAATAATACACTTAAACACCATTTTCAAAATTCTCAGAACAAGTTTTAAAATCACCGCGAACTTTGTCAGTAAAAACATGAATGCATGAAAATGACTTAAGGGATGAAACATGAGACATGAAATCTTATAGAAGACTTAGAATTAGTACCTTAGGCTTGAGTAGAATGGAAAATAAAGGGATATCATTTTTGCATGTTCACTTCGGCCTCCCATGTAGCACTCTCGACTTGATGGTCCCTCGAAAGGACCTTAATGGAAGCAACATCCTTGTTCCTCAATATCTTCACTTGTCTATACAAGATCTCTACTAGAACTTCTTCATAAGTCAAGTTGTCCTCAACAACACACACAACATCAAATGGGACAATATCATTCGAATCACCCACACATTTCCTCAATATAGACATATAGAGACCGGATGTACCAAACCCAATTCACTAGGCAACACCAACTCATAGGTCACTTAACCAATACTCCTAAACACCTAAGAAGGACCCACAAATTTGGGACTTAGTTTACCATTATTACAAAAACGAACCACACCCTTCATGGGTGACAGCTTCAAATAGACCCAATCACCAACTTTAAATTTAAGCTCTCTTCTTCTCACATCGGCGTAGGACTTTTGATGACTTTGGGCTATCTTCAATATTTCTCTAATCAACCATACCTTCTCCATAGCCTCTATAACCAGTTCCAGACCCAACAATGCCACTTCTCCCACATCAAACCACCAACCAGCGATCTACAATGCTTACCATAGAGGGACTCAAAAGGAGCCACACCAATGCTAGAATGGTAGTTATTATTATAAGAAAATTCAATCAATGGAAGATGATCATCCTAACAAAACTCCAAAATACAATCCCTAAGCATATCCTCAAGAGTTTGGATAGTTCTTTCAGCTTGACCATCCGTTTAAGGGTGAAAGGTCGTACCAAGCTTTACCTTGGTTCCAATCCTCTTTGGAAGGCTCCAAAAGTGTGAAGTGAATTAGGCACTACAATAAGAGATAATAGGCAAGGGAACCCCAAGCAATACTGTCAACTTATGAATATACAATTTGGCACCGTGTTGGGCCCCATAAGTAGTCTTAACCGATAGGAAATGAGCTGACTTTGTCATCCTATAAACCATAACAAAAATAAAACCAAATCACTTTCTAGTCTTAGGCAGTTCAACCACAAAATCCTTGTTAATGTCCTCCCACTTCCAAGTATGAATCTCTATGTCTTGGGTTAGGCCACCAGGCCTTTGGTGTTCGGCTTTGACTTATTGGAAACTATGACAACCGAATACAAATTTGGCAATGTCTTTCTGCATACCTCCCCAGCAAAACATATCATTCAAATCCCTATACATCTTTGTAGAATCGGGTTAAATAGAATAGGAAGAATTATGAGCCTCATCAAGAATCTTCTCTCTCAAGTCAGCAATACAAGGCATACACAACCTAATTAGGTACCTAAGGGAACCAACTCCCCCTAGGGAGAAAACCTCCACCTTGCCCTCTTTCACCAAATCCTTCAATTCTAACAAGGCGGGATCAAGATGTGGCTTTGCTTTTACCTTATCAACCAAGGAAGACTTTGAACCATCAACAACCATAATACCCCCAGTATCCTCCTCTTCCAACCTAACCCCCAATCTAGCCAACTGATGGACCTCTCCAGCCACCTGTTTTCCACTACCATCAAAATGAGCTAGGCCGCCCACAGACACCCTTCTCAAAGCATCTGCCATAACATTAGTCTTTCCAGGATGATAATGCATACTCATATCATAGTCGTTAAGAAGTTCTAACCACCTTCTTTGCCTCAAGTTGAGGTTTTTTTGAGTGAACACATACTGGAGAATCTTATGATTGGTGAACACATCAACATGGACCCCATACAAATAGTGATGCCAAATTCTCAAAGCAAAAACCATGGCTGCCAATTCAAGATCGTGAGTAGGATAATTCTTTTCATGCACTTTCAATTGCCTGGAAGCGTAGGATATCACCTTACATTTTGCATCAATACACAACCCAAACCAATCTGTGAAGCATCACAATGCACAATAAACCTTTCCAACCCTTCCAGTATAGACAAGATAGTAGCGAAGACAAGCCTATCCTTCTATGTTTGGAAACTCCTTTCACACTCATCAGTCCACAAAAACTTAGCCTTCTTTTGATTCAACTTATTCATGGAAAAGGCAGTAGAAGAGAACCCATTCACAAACCTCCAATAATAACCCGTTAAGCCCAAGAAGCTTCTAATGTTCGATGGGGTCAATGGTCTAGGCCAATTTCTAATCACATCTGTCTTTTTAGGATTCCCCTTAATACCATCTCCCGACACCACATAACCTAGAAAGGCAATCTACTTCAACAAAAATTCACACTTCTCATATTTAGCATACAACTTCTCTTCCCTCAAGCTTTCTTGGACTATCCTCAAATGAGCCACATGCTCCTCCTCACTATGAGAATATATCAAAATATCATCAACAAAAACCACCACAAACAAATCAGGATAGGGTTTAAAGACCCTATTCATAAGATCCATGAAGATAGCCGGTGCATTGGTTAACCCAAAAGACATAATCAGGAATTCAAAATGCCCATACCTGGTATGGAAGGCCATCTTGGGAATGTCACACGCTCACCTTCACTTGATGATACATGAACTGAAGATCAACCTTAGAGAAGTGACAAGCCCCTTGAAGTTGGTCAAATAAATCATCAATCTTGGTAGAGGATACTTATTTTTTATGGTGACCCTATTAAGTTGCCGGTAGTCAATACACATTCTAAGAGAGTCATCCTTCTTCTTCACAAACAACAGTGGTGCATCCCAAGGTGATTAGCTAGGCCTAATAAAACCTTCTCCAACATGTCCCTCAATTGCTCCTTCAACTGCCTTAACTCCGCCGGGGCCATACGGTAAAGGGGAATAGAAATGGCTTGAGTAGCAGGGAGGAGGTCTATACCAAAGCCTATTTCCCTTTTAGGAGGAACACTGGAAGGTCATTTAGAAAGACATCAAGGAACTCATTTACCACTGCAACTGACTTTATGTGAAGGACTTCGGACTCCACATCTCTAACCCTCCCAAAATGATAAAGACGCCCCTTAGATTTCAACTTTTGGGCTTT
Source organism: Solanum clarkiae (assembly GCA_011800125.2). NCBI lineage: Eukaryota > Viridiplantae > Streptophyta > Magnoliopsida > Solanales > Solanaceae > Solanum > Solanum clarkiae. The sequence goes on along the minus strand of JAABOM020114594.1, from coordinate 19,839 downwards.
AATGCAAGAGATGAATCTACCCTTGACCACTACATCATGACTCTTCCACTCAAGAATGGGTTCATTTGGGAATTAGAACTTGACCCTACAGGTTCTATAATCAATAGAGGCATAGTATACATGCAACAATTCCATCCCAAGAATGACATCAAAATCAACCATATCCAACTCAACAAGATTGCAAGGCAATAATTTATGCAAGATGCAAATGGGACATTTTCTATAGACCTTTCTAGCAACAATAAATGCAACAATAGGAGTAGACACCTCATAAGACTCACACAACAATTCGGGCTCAACTTGAAACTTTTTGGCAATAAGAGGAGTAAGAAAAGAGTGAGTGGCACCCAGTTCTATCAATGCATGCACATCAAAATCAAACACTTTTAACATACCAATGACAACATCGGGCACCTCTTCAACCCCTTGCGTTCCATATAAAGCATAAAATTGATTGTGCCTTGGGATACTACCTTGTTGACCTCCTCTCCCCAAAAGAACTGCATTAACACCCTGACCTTGAGGATGAACATCCTTACCCTTGTTGCTATTTCATTGACAATCAATCATCTTGTGGCCTACTTCCCCACAACTATAACAAGCATTAATAGCCCTCATACATGGGCCACCATAACCCTTACCACATTTTGGACACACGAGTCTAAGTATCACACCACCATCCTTTTGGGGCCTCGGGTAGTCATTGGAAAATTTTCCACTAGGGGCATGAGAAGACCCTTAGCCTTGGTGAAACCGACCACCCTTATGATTTTGGAACTTACCATCAAAATGAGCCCTCTTGGACTCATGGCCCCTTCTCTTCCTTAATTTCTCCCCCTCCAATTGTTCGGCATAAGTCATCAAGCAGGACAAATCCATGTAACAAATTAACAAAATGGTACGACATTCCTCACTTACCAAGTCGGATACACCTATCACAAATTTTATTCTAAACCTTGAGTCGACAACCAAGTATGGAGCATTTTTTGAGAGTTGGTTGAACTTGAGGGAATACTCCCTCACACTCATAAAACCTTTCTTCAAATCCATGAACTCCACCAATTTGGGTTCCTTAAGCTCAAGAGGGTAGAACTGGTTGAGGAAAGCCTCCTTAAACTCCTCCTACAGAATCACATTGTTGTTCTCCTTTCCATCCTTCCATTGAGTGCACCAAATTTGAGCTACGCCCTTGAGTTGGTAAGCCCTCAACTCTGCCTTCTCTTCCGACCTTACACCTATTATGGACAACACCTTGTATACCTCATCAATAAAATCTTGAGGGTTCTCATCCACCTTAGACCTATAATCTAGCATAACAAAGAATAATCATTAGGAGGGAAAACCTTACCTTAACTTCTATAGCATGTAATAGAGTAAGATGAAGGGAAACATTTCCTAAAACGTCTCATAGCCTCCTAGTCATAGCTATGGTGCACGAATAAGACTATAAACGATGTGGTGCATTGGATGTTGAGGACCATTAACAACCTATTTCTCTGATACAAAGTTTTTCACGACCCAAGCCTAGGACTTAGACGTGACATGGTGAATAGGGAACTCGAAGGGACCCAAATCAAGCCTAAATCCTTGGTCATAGAATCAATAAAACAATAATAAGAGATAGTAAAGAGGCGTACAGGGCTTCAGGACATCTTTCATATCATAACATCAAGAGTGAAGAGAATCAAAGCTCATAGCATTATTACATAACTTGTCCAACAACACCTCTAAACATAGAACTTAGCGGGGGCAAAGACAAGGATCCGGGCTCACCCCATAGTCAAGTATACAATAAGAAGGAGAGAATCTTTATACATAGCATAAGATCAAAGGCATTGTCCCCGAAATTGAGGACTCACCACTTTCTTTGACAAATATTGCACTAGCCACGGGGATGAGGATGATCAAGTGGGGCTCCAGTTCCTACATAGTAACATCATGTAGGCATAGAATATGCATTAGTACATTTGAATGTACTAAGTATGTTGAATGCAATGCAGTAATAGATAAGCAACATAGTCAAAATGCATAATTAAGAAATAGATGATCATATAATAATATGGCATGCATGAATAATACTCAAAGTAAATATGCTTATATATAGAACATATTAAATGTGTAGAAATTGACCATCATCATGGACCAAGTAATGTAGCACTTGGAATCTAAGGTAGACCACCTTTAGAAGTGATTAAGGTATCAACCCCTCAATTGTTTGATGGCTTACCGCCCCCATTGGAGACAATTAAGGTACCAACCCCTCAATTTATTGATGGCTTATCACCCCCATCCAAGATGACTGAGGTACCAAACCTTCAATTGGTTGATGGTTTATCGCCCCTCTCCGAAACCATTGAGGTACCAACCCCTCAATTGGTTGATGGATTACCACCCTTATCAGAGATGATTAAGGTACCAACCCCTCAATTTTTTAATAGCTTGTTGCCCCTACCCAAGACGATTGAGGTACCAACCCCTCAATTGGTTGATGGCTTACTGCCTCCATCCGAGATGATTCAGGTACCAATCACTCAATTGGTTGATAGCTTACCACCCCCATCAAGGTGATTAAGGCATTACCCCTTAATTGGCAATCGTCAACTCACAACACAATATATACTTCTCATGACATCATCATAATAGACACTTCTCATGAAATCAACACAATAGACACTTCTCATGACATCAACATAATAGACACTTCGCCTGACATAAACACAATAGACACTTCTCATGATATCAACACAATAGACACTAATCATGACATCAACACATTGTTATCACCCTTTCATCATCATTTGGTCACCTAACTCATATGCCAAGCCTTAGGCCTTAACAATTCAAGATGCATTATCCGTACATTTCATCAAACACTTGGTGGATGTGCAATGCTAGTGTAAAACCATTCAACTCAAGAGTGAAATCATGCAAGTAAATTCAATGTAAAAATACCCACCAACACTTGGTAATACACTCATGCAATATACATCAAAACCCTTCATCAAATCTCAAGATAGATATAAGATTCATAGCTCAAAACATACATAAACAGTCACACTTTTACAAAACCCAACATAGTTGATAGTTTAATTCACAATAGAAGACTCATACGTGAAATCAACTTAGAAACACGGATTTTAGGTAAAAAGAAAGCTTGGGCACCATGGGTAAAGGGACCCAGTGGTTGAAACCCGCATAGCTTGACTTTAGAGAATTTTTGATGGAGATTGGAAATGGAGACTTGAAGCTTGAGTGAAATCCTTAAGATCCGAATTAGTTTTTTCACTTTCAATTTGGGGTGAAATGTTTGTATAATTATTTGGGAGAGTATTGGGGAAACTCTTATATGATGTGAAGATGAAATATGGATAAGTATAGGTATTTTCACGCATGGGAGGACTAGCCCAAGACTCAAAGGCCTTGGACTGAGATAAAATCACTGGCAACAAAGTACACATCTTCGCATCTTATCCACGATACGGACATATCGCGGAGGGTATTTTTACACTGGTCTGATATGGATACGCATCGCAGAACCAACGTGGACATACACTGGATAAGCAAAATTATTGATTTTGAAATTGTAATTCGTTTGCTTTAAAATGGGAGTTAGACCCATTCCCCACTCAATTTTGCCCCCGATCAGGAATATGAGGTCGGATTTTTGATATCATGCATGAATTTTGAGATATATGGTAATTACAATTCCGAGAAATTTCGAGGAAGTTTTTGAGGTCGTTCAAAGTACACAACCCAACCTAATTTGAGAAACATCAAAATACACCACAAATCCTTCGAAGCCATTTGGTTATATCAATACTGGAGCTGTTGTAAATCGATCCTTCAAAGCCTGAAAACTCTTCTCACATTCTTCCGACCACACAAACTTAACCATCTGTTAAGTAATCTTAGGCAACATAGATGCAACAGATAAGAACCCTTCAATGAACCTCCTATAATAGCCAACCAACCAAAGAAAACTCTTAATATCAGAAGGAGTCAATGGTCTAGGCCAATTCTTCATGGCCTCAGTGTTCTTCTGGTCAACCTTAATACTATCACCGAACAACATATCACCAAGAAAAGCAACTTCACCCAGCCAAAACTCACACTTGCTAAACTTAGCATACAACTTCTTCTCCCTCAAAGTTTGATGAACCAACCACAAATGATCCATATGCTCCCTCTCACTTCGGGAATACTTAAGAATATCATTAATGAAGATAACCATAAAATTATCAAGGAATGGATTGAACACCCGATTCATAAGATCCATAAACACAGCCGGAGTATTAGTTAAACCAAATGAACATCACCATTAATTCAAAGTGCCCATACGTAGTTCGAAAAGTAGTCTTTAGAATATCATATTCTCTAACCTTCAACTGATGATAATCGGAACAAAGATCAATGCTTGAGAAATGTGTAACCTCTTGGAGTTGATAAAACAAGTCATCGATTATAGTCAATGGATACTTATTTTTGATGGTTACCTTATTCAATTTCTTATAATCAATAGAAATTAGAAGAGATCCATCTTTCTTGTCTACAAATACCACTGGAGCACCTCATGGAGATATACTTGGCCTAATGAAACCTTTCTCCAACGAATCCTTCAACTGATTCTTTAACTCCTTCATCTCCGCCAGTGCCATACAATAAGGTGGAATAGAAATAGGTTGAGTATCCGGGAGAAGATATATGCCAAAGTCTACTTCCTTTTCGAGAGGAATACCGGGCAAATCTTTGGGAAACACATCCGGAAATCATTCAACACTGGAACCGATTCAAGAGTAGGCGACTGGGGTTCCTCTTCTGTTACTCTCACGATATCGTAAATACACCCCTTGGAGATCAACTTTCAGGCTTTGAGGTAGGAAATAAACCAACCTTTATTAGCTAAATTACTACTTTTCCATTCAAGAACGGGCTCAATAGGAAGTTGGAACTTGAACTTCTGGGTTCTACAATCTATAGAGGCATATGAAGCATATAACTAATCTATCCTGAGAGACATATTAAAATCAAACATCTCGAGTTCCACGAGATCACATAGAAAGACATTATGCAACACAGAAACAGGACAACCTCGATAAACTCTATGAGCAATGACAGATTCATCCACTAGAGTATAAACTAAAAAGGGCTCCCTTATAATTTTGGGAATCAAACCAAACCTAACAGGCACTAGAGGAGTTACAAAATATAAGTTTACATCCAGATCAATTAAAGCATAATCATCAAAATCAAGGACTTTTAACATATCGATTACAACATCCACAGCTTCCTCCACCTCCTGTCGAGCATGTAAAGCATAGAACATATTTTTTAGGGGGTCACCACCTAGTGGGGCTCTTGGTTGGACTGTACGTTGAGCCACTTGACCCTTCTTCGGTGCCTTTGGGTAATTAATAAGCTTGTGCTCTGCCTCACCACAACCATAACAAGCATTCGAACCCCAAATCACCTCCGGGAGTGAATCTTCCCACATTTGTCACATCGTGGAGGTAATGGCCCACTACCAACTGGTGCCCTAGGAGGAGGCACTCTAGCATTAACAACCCGAGCATTAGAACCTTGACCCTATTGGAAGCAACCAAAACCACTACCCTTGGAATTGGAGAACCCACCGTCGTAACGGGCTCTTATAGGATCATGTGCTCTCTTCTACCTGAGTTTCTCCCCTTTAATCTACTCCGCATATACCATAAGTCTGGAAATGTCCATTTCTTGAATAAACATGGTCGTATGAGACTTGATATGCTATCACGATACAACACATTTGGTGGCTAAAATAAGGGATTTTTTGTGTTCTTAAAGAGATTTTTAGTGTTTTGATGTGTTTTATTTTAATCTTGAAGAAAAGTCAGGTTGACATAATTTTGAAGAAACATTGCAGATTTTGCTTAAGTATAGGCCTTATGAGCTAACCTACGAGTCATAGCACAAGCTACGAGTCTTAGGGTGATGTTATAGAAGGAATCAGAGACCAAAAGTCAAAAATCTTCCAAGTGAAGGTCACTCTTACGAGGACAATCTATGAGTCATAAGACACACTACGACACTTATAGGTGGACTGGTAACAAGAATCAGACAGCCAAAATTTTGGACCAAAAACTGAAGACCAAGACTATGAGACAAACATAGGAGTCATAGACCAAGCAACAACTCGTACCTATGGGTTGTACCAGTTCAGTCCAAGATGCGAAGAACCTAATATGAGACCTTGACTATGTCTCGTAGGTCATCTTATAAGTCGTAACTGCGAGACTTATCAACTTCCAGCTGTCTCTTTTGTGTAAATTCTAGGGTTATTTTGTAAATACTATATATAGCTTAAGTTAGGTTTTTGAGATGAGGTTCGACCAGTAGAAAATCTACCATTACATTATGCACCTTTTCTTAGTCTTTTAGAGTAGTTTATTGTTCTCTCTTGGAAAACCCACTTTGGGGATTGCAAATCTCACCTTGTACTCATTGTTGATCAATCACGCTTGTGTGTTTGCAACTTGTGGTGCTGATATTCTTCATTGTTATTGGTAAAACTCTCAACTATGTCTATCATTTGTATTTTTGTGTGCTTTGCTTTAACCATGAGTAGCTAAGCACTCAGAACTTGGGGTTGTTGGGAGCCATGGGTGGTTGACTTGAAATAACCTAGGTTTCTTGCATTTCTATGATTCGGGTTTTGCATGTATTATTTATTTCCCTTCATTTTTATTGTTGTTTGGTAGTGGCCAACACGAACCCCGCCTACTATCTTGATCCCAACCAAGGTAGTGACGAATAGGAAAAGAAAAGTAGATGACAAAATTTGATTGATGTGTTCTCGTCTAATCAACCAAACCTAACCAAGGGGATGTTGACAGTGACTATTGGTAATGGTTAGTTGACATACCATAGTGTTCAACCAAGCTCCATGGTGAAATTCGACCTTTACCTTCACAAAAGGGCTGGAAGAACCTAAGTTACTTTCCTGCATGTAAATCTCCTATTATAGTCATGTTATCTAGGGTAATCGAGCCGACGAACCAAGGGGAACACAATTCCTGAGTTGTCCCCAAAATTGAGTGTTTCCTTGCATTTTAATTAGTGATTATTTTATTTTGTTTTTGAATCACAACCCCCCTCTAGAGGTTGTAGTCATAAATACTAGAAATGATTAGTAGTGAAGTCTTGTAGTCAAGCCTTGTATTCCCTGTGGATTCAACCCTAACCTCGGTTAGGTTAATTTCTAACAATGATCGCTTTTTTATTGGAGCGTGAACATCATCAAGACTCCTTCACCACCAAATCAGAGACGCCGAAAATGAACTTGTGTATTCTGGCACGGGGACCAACCATAAGAATAGGAGCATACTTAGAGAAGCTTAGTGAACTTGAGCACATAGTCCATCACATTCATGGCAGCATGTTTGAGGTTGATAAACTCAGCATCTTGTCTTCCCTAAGCTTAAGTGGGAAGAAGCCATCTAAAAAGGCCAACTTGAATTCTTCACAATTAACAGTATTACGACAAATCCTCTCCATCGACCGTTGGGTGTACCACACTTATGCCACATCTTTAAACTGATAAACAACCAATTCATCTTTCTCCTCAGAAGTGACACCCATTGCAGTCAATTCCTAACTGAGTCCATCTATGTACTCTTAAGCATCCTTGTTAGACCTTTACCCATAGAAATCTAGAGGATTCATCCAGATCAAAAATCTTTTAGATTATTTATGTACTTTCGAGTTATCTATAATTTATGTATTCTTGGGGTATTTGCTAAAATTTGGATTCCTCACCCTAGATGCTGGAGTGGGATCCTGAGGAAGATTAGTCTACCTAGTCTAAGAATTCACCACCTTGGCAAGCATGGAAAAGGCCATATGAAATTCACCATTAAAGGTAGGCTCTTCCATAGGTCCTTGAAGTACTTAAACTTAGTTAGTCGGGGCCAGTCTTGGTAGGGGTGCACTTCCTCAAGGCATCTCTTGTAGTGGAGCAATGATACCACCAAGATAAGAAACCTAACATATGATCCATATAACGACATAAGACTTGAAGAAGTGAGATTATTCCTAGAACGTCATCACAGCGGAAGCGAAGAAAAGGCTGGATCAATCAAAGAGGGTACTACGAGCCCTCTGCCCCACGCATCTAACCAGCTCGCGTGGTTCACCGGTTCCACCAACTAGACCAAAAGAGTGATTCATTCGATACAAAGGTATCCCATTCATCATTTTTGATCTACATAATCCAAAGCCCATAGCACTGGCGACGTCTCCGGCATGAAAGAGATGTTGTGTATGAATCACTCATATATTCTTCTGAATTATATGTATCCACGGGATTAATTTGGACATTCGGTACATGTATCAGGCCGTGGAAGAGTGAAAGGGTCACCACTACTGAGGATCCCCCCCTAATCTTAGATAGGTCATTTCTTTCCCCAGTCTCCTTTCGAAGGAGAGGCCTGCTGTTAGGAAAGTGATATCGTACGCAAGTCCGCACCTATATAGTGAGGGTGTGTTAAGGTGAGTTGATGAGCTAATACGGCTGGCTTACTTTTCATATGTATGTGGAGGGAACCTGGCGTTAAGCACTGGCATAGCAGAATTCGAATCCGCTGGCTCAGATGAGTGGCTTTTGGCTTCGTAAACGTCCACTCACAAGTGTGGTGCCTTCAGACCCATGAATAGGGCTCTACTCGATGTCGCATGTTGGACTTTGAGGATCATTCACAAACATAGTGCTCTAATACTAAGTTTTTCACAACCCGAACCTATGGTATAGGAGTGATATGGCGAATGAGAACCTGTGAGTCCCCAAAAGAGCCTCGTAGCATTCATTCACACATTAATAGTTCAGAAGAGGATATGAATAGTAAATAAATAATTCTAAGAGACGGGAAAGTAGGACTCATACTATGGGCATATCATGGGAATAGGGACTAACATGGATTCACGTAGCATACAACATATAGGACTAAGGGGCAGGTAAGTATGACTCACTCCATGGGGGAAATACAGGACTTAAGGATATCTCGTATCATAACATAAACCCATAAAGTAAGCTCCAAATAAAACCATAATGACTTAGCCATATGCACAACTTAATTCTCCGAATATAAAACTTAGAACACAACCGTAATAAGGTCTACAAGATCTCCAATAATGCCTCTAATCATAAGATAGGTCGGGGGCCAAGACATGTCCCGGGCTAACCCTCAAAGTAAATAATATAAACTCAGTGCCATAGGTAGAGGAAAGGTGGGTTGTCCTTGGAAGATAGGACTCACCACGACAAGCAAATCTTAAGATCCAAGCTAGATGTCTATGGTGGATGAACATACTATTCAGTCCCTACATGGTTAGATCAAGTAGCCAAAATTTGTGTTAGTACATTTGAATGTACTAAGTATGTGGGAATGTAATGCATATAAACTCACCCTGCATTCAATGTTAGATGACAAGGGCACATATATAGAAAGAATCATATAATCAAAAGAATAGGGTAACAATATGCCATGGGATACATGATGCATGAATGCAAAAATAATTCATACACATTGAGGATAGGTCTATAACCAACATTAGACGATATAAACTATAACTTGGAACTCCGTCGTCTACCACATAACGGATAAAGAGCTGATCTTCTTACCAAAGGTAGATCCACAGTCATTCTTTCCCCTTAGGCATAAACATAGTTATGTTACACACATAGTTCAAGTGGAAGGAATATGGACCCTTGGGGATAGTCCACCTTGTCTCCAATCCAATCGGTGCTAGGTCATCATCCCATTAGAATACATATATATACATGCTTGTAAGAGAGGCATAAGACTTCCAAATTAGATACATGCAGTCATTAGCTAAAAGGCCAAATCACAATCTTCATGATCATGTATAATATGCAAAAGGACAAAACATTTTTCATGATTATGCTTCATTCATAGGAATAGCTCCTTAGGAGCACCTTCTTGAGAAATGTGTATGGACCCTTAGGGAGAGCCCACCCCTCCCTCAAACCTCAATCAATGCTCCCTTAAACATAGTGGTGTAAACACCCATAATTTCTCGATGAGCCATATTCTCTAAATCACATACATAAACATCATTAGGTCTTCAACCACTTTATAAACTTCGTAAAAACCATAGTCGTATATGCATATGCCTTGAATAAGATAAGATTAGCATGGGTAATAGAGATTCAAACTTAAATCAACAATAAATTATGAAATTTAAGTAAAGACATAAGTAAAATTCACATGTAAATCATAAAAAAAACCCATGCACAAATCAAGCTTTAAAGGGGACATGCACTTTCATGACTTCATCACGTTAATGTATTTCATCATACCAGGGCTTAATACACTTTAAAATCATGAAAAAGACATAGCCAATACATCAACTAAATTTAATAAACCATATTCTTGAAAACCCATATTTAAAGTAAGCTAAAATCCATGAAAATCACTTGAAAAGAGTTTGGGTCTTCTTGGTTGAAAGGGACCAAGAATCAAACCAACATACCTTAGCTAATAGAGAAGATTCAAGAAGAAATTTAGTAAAGAAAGAGCCCATCCTTGATCCCATAACCTTAAGACCCACAAGAGTTCTTTGAAAGAAACTTGACAGAATTAGAAATGTGAATAATGAATTTGAGTGATAGGAATGAAGTTTAGGTCATTAGGAAGTCTTTAGGTATCACAGGAAGTCGCAAAAGACCTTTAGAATAAATCATATTTATGAAAAGACCATTAATGAAACAAGTTAAAAATTGAATGTCGTCACTTCAAGGAGGGACTATACGGTCCATGAGACACCACATGGACCATATACTTTTCCATGAGACACCATATGGACCATATACTTTTCCATGAACTAACACTTAGAAAAATTTTCACTTGACGAAAGTCCGAAATAGAAATCCCATATTTATGATTTTTCGGTGAAATAATCTTCACGGGAGGCAATACCAGTCGTGTAGTGTCACAAGGGTCGTGACACTGCCCATACCCCTCTCCTTATAAAAAATTTCCTAAGATGAAGTTATGAGATGGTGATTCCATATTTAGAAAAATTTCACTCTAGAGCGCACACGGAGGACCTCACAGACCGTGAAAGACTATAGGGTCCGTGAGAGGATCTATAAGTAAAATCCACACTTAGAACACCATTTTGGGGAGGAATTTCATGAAACCCCATCCACAAAGTCCATAAGAAGCCACACGGCCAACATAGGTGCCCGTGTCGCTTGCCTTAGCAAAGTGGAGCAAACACAACATGGGAGGGCTTTACAAAATAATGGGTATAACTTCTTGATCCAAAACTCGGAATTAGCTAAAACTGGATACGCTGGAAAGCTATTTCAAAGAGCTTCAATTTGGTAGGTGTAGGCCACCCAGTTCTTTTTGTGCTAAGATATATGACCATTTAAAGTTGACCCTTCTATTGGTTCTTATGAAAATCATAAGACAATGGAATTCTTTGAACTTGGCTAGATATAGGAGACCTATGTTGACCTTAAACCACATAAATAAGCTTCGCTTGAAGGCTTCTAGGTGAACTTAGCTTAATCTTGAAGGTTTTATTCCGAGCTCATAACATGCGGTGTATTATATTCTCCCCCCTTAGGATCATTCATCCTCGAATGAGAAATGGGCTAGCTTGACAGCTATCATCCAAACACAAGATACAATTCATTCTCATTACACGAAAATCATAAAGTCATTAAAACTCATATCAAAACATATTTAAATCATTCAAAACTTCTTAAAATCATGTTGGTGCACATGTATGCATGTCATATCATGAAACTCAAGAGTGAAAGTATTAGGACCCTTTATAATAAGGAAGAACCTAATACCTTAGGCTTGAGTAGATTAGAAATGATGGGGATATCATTTCATCATATCTAACACTACCTCCCATGTAGCACACTCCACATGTTGATTTCTCCAAAGCACCTTAACTGAAGACACATCTTCATTGTGAAGCCATTTCACTTGCCTATCAAAAATCTCAATCGGAATTTCCTCATAAGACATACTCTCATCCACCTCAACACCTTCCTAAGGCACAATAGCACTAGGATCACACACCAACTTCCTTAACATAGACACATGAATGACCGGGTCAATTGAACTTAAATCTGGAGGAAACTCCAACCTATAAGCCACATTCCCAATCCTCTTAGCAATCTCATAAGGGCCTACATATCGGGGACTTAGCTTTCTCTTCTTCCAAAAATGCATCACACCTTTCATAGGTGAGACCTTCACATACACCCAATCACCAACATGAAACTGAAGGTCCATCTTCCTAACATTTGAATAGGACCTTTGGCGACTTTGGGTCGTCTTCAACCTTTCTCTAATCAACTTCAACTTCTCCATAGCCTTTAATACAAATACGGGCCAATCAAATCCATCTCTCCCACTTAAACCACCCCACTAGAGACCTACATCTCCTACCACACAAAGCCTCAAATGGTGCCATGCCAATACTAGCATGAAAGACATTATTATAAGAAAACTCAATGAGTGAAAGGTGGTCATCCTAATTACCTTTGAACTCCAACACACAAGCCTTCAATATATCCTCTAAGGTTTGAATCAGCCTCTTCGCTTGTACATCGTTTTGTGGATGAAAGGCGGTGCTCAACTTCACCTTAGTACCAAGTCCTCTTTGAAATGATCTCCAAAAGTGAGAAGTAAATCGGGTACCAAGAAACGATTTGATAGAACTAGGCACACCATGCAATCATACCAACTCGTGGATGTACAACCTTACATAATCTTTGGCACTAAAAGTAGTCTAGACCGGTAGAAAATGATCCTACTTAGTCATTCGGTCAACGATAACCCAAATGGAGTCAAATTGCCTTAGGGTCCGAAGCAAACCAACCACAAAATCCATGTTCACATCTACCCACTTCCAAGTAGGAATCTCAATGTCTTGAGTCAAGCGACCATGCCATTGGTGCTCTACTTTCTCTTGTTAACAACTAATGCATTCGGATACAAACTTGGCTATATCCTTCCTCATACCATGCCACCAATACAACTCCCTCAAATTCTGATACATCTTAGAGGATCCCAAATGAATAGAATAATGAGAGATATGGGTTTCACTCATTATTACCCTCCTAAGATCATCCACATCTAGAACACATAAACGATCTTGATACCTAAGCACACTATCTCCCTCTTGGGAGAAGACCTCTATTTTCTTTTCGGCAACCAATCTTTTCAATTCAAACAATGATGGATCTAGATCTTGCTAGTCTTTACATCAACAACCACTGAATATTGAATGCCATTTTCAACATGAATGCCACCACTATTAGAGTTGGCCAATCTAACACCCAACCGAGCCAAATTGTGAACATCCTTTGCCAAATCCTTCCTCTCTCTTCCCATAGATAGCCTATTAAGAGCATCGGCTACAAGATTCAACTTACCAGGATGATATTATACACTCATGTCGTAGTCCTTTTGGAGTTCCAACCACCTTCTTTGCCTATAATTAAGATCCCTTTGAGTGAATATATATTGCAAGCTCTTATGATAGATGAAAATATCAACATGTAATCCATTCAAATAGTGTCTCCAAATTTTCAAAGCAAATACCACCGCCACTAACTCAAGGCCATGAGTCAGATAATTACGCTCATGCACCTTTAATTGTCTTGATGCATAAGCTATCACCATACCATGTTTCACAAGTACACAACCCAACCCAATTTGAGAATAATCAATACACCACAAACACATCTAAGCAATTTGGTAATGTCAAAATAGGAGCCAATGTAAGTTGATCCTTCAAAGGCTGAAAACTCCTCTCACATTCTTCTGACCACACAAACTTAACCTTCTTTTGAGTCAACTCAATCAACGGAGATGCAATAGATGAGAACTCTTCAACGAACCTCCTATAATAGCCAGCTAACCCAAGAAAACTCTAAATATCTTAAGGAGTCAATGGTCTAGGACAATTCTTCACGGCCATAGTCTTCTCCAGGTCAACCTTAATACCATCACCGAACACCACATGACAAAGAAAAGCTACTTCACCTAGCAAAACCTCACACTTGTTAAACTTAGCATATAACTTCTTCTCCTCAAAGTTTGAAGAACCAACCATAAATAATCCATATGATCCTGCATACTTTGGGAATAAATAAGAATATCGTCAATGAAAACAACCACAAAACTAGCAAGGAATGGCTTGAACGTCCAATTCATAAGATTCATAAACATGGTTGGAGTATTAGTTAAGCAAAATGACATCACCACAAATTCAAAATGCCCATACCTAGTTTGAAAAGCAGTCTTGTGAATATCACATTACCCAACATTTAACTGATGATAACCAGAATGAAGATCAATCTTTGAAAAATGGATAGCCCCTTGGAGTTGATCATGAAATGACCCTAAAGAGTGCCTGAAAATGTGCCTCAGAAGTGCCTATAATCGTATTTCTATGTATCTCAAAATCCATATGTGACATCAAAAATCCTACTACATATTCTTCATTAGGGGAAAAATTGAGTGGGAAATGGATCTAACCTCGATTTTAGAGCAACCGTATAAAAATTTCATTTTTCCAAAAATTCCTTATCTAATGTCGATCCGACCCCTAGTGCGACGCGGACAGTGCGTGGAGACATGTAGTTTGGTTACCAGTTCACTGTTTTGGTCCAAGGTTTTGAGGCCTTGGGCCTAAGCTGTCGTATGCATAAAGACACCTACACTTAGTCATTTTTCAACCTCATAACATTCAAGACAATCCCCAAAACCCTCTTTGACACTTAGCTAAATATTTCACCCAATTCAAGTGTCCCAAACTCAGCCAAATATTTCACCCAATTCAAGTATCCCAAAATTACTTTCGGATCTTAAGGAATTCATTCAAGCTTTAAGTTTTCACTCAATTCTTCATAAAGAAAATCTCCAAAGTTGAGGTATGTGGGTTTTAACCATTGGGTCCTTTCACCCATGGTGCCCAACCTTCCTCTTTACATAAACTGTATGTTTCTAAGTTGTTTTACTTATGGGTCTTACTTATTATGACTTTGGTTATACATTATGTTGGGGTTTCATAAAATTGTAACTGTTTAAGCATGTTTTGAGCTACAAATCTATGATCTATTATATGATTTGACGAGAGGTTTTGATGTATCTTGCATAAGGGTATTACCAAGTGTTGCTAGGTGATTTTACATTGATTTTACTCACATAATTTCTCTCTTGAATTGTATAATTTATACTAGCATTACACATCCACTAACTGTTTGATAAAATGTCTAGTTATGGATTCTTGAGTTATTGAAGATCTAATGCATGACATATTAGTTAAGTGACTTTATGATGATGAAAGAAATGTATATATGTGTTGATTTCACGAATATTATCAATAGTGTTGCAAGATGACCATGCCTCATTCGGGGGTGGTAGGCCTATGCAACCATGTAGGGGGTTCTTACTTTAATCACCTCGCCATTGGGGTGGTAGGCCTTGGCCTCTTTTATGATGGTCTCTTCCTAAACATGTAATATGTTCTATATAAGCATGTTTTACTTCAAGCATCAGTCATGCATACCATATTATTACTATGCTCATCCATTGCCTATATGTACGTATTATGCTTATATGGTTGATCTCTTGTTGCATTACAGCCTGCATACTTAGTATTTTCAATGTACTAATGCATACTCTTTGCCTATATGATGTTACCATGTGAGAACCGAGGTTCTATTTGATCATCTTCTTCCTCCACATGGCTAGTACTATCTTTGAATCAAGTTTGGCTAGTCCACCGCTCCGAGGATGACGTCTTTTAGTCTTATATTATGCAAAGACTCTCTTTCTTTTATTATGTGCTTCGGACTATAAGGCTGAATTCGGAAAGTTGTCTTAGTCCCTACTCAATTATAAGTTTAGAGGTGTCATTGGACAAGTTTTGTAATGATGTTTTGAGCTTGACACTCTTGACTCTTTAAGCTATGAAAGACTCCCTAATCCCACTTTATCTTTATTTTATGTTCTCTTATTGTTGTTTAATTAATTCCACGACCAAGGATGTGTAATGATATACTAAGAGGCTTGTTTGGGGTTCTCAGGTTCCCCATTTGTCTTTTCACATCTAGGCCCTAGGTGTTGGTCGTGAGAAAGATGGTATTAGAGCCCTAGATTACTAAATGGTCCTTGGCATACAACACACGACATCGATTAGAGTCTTATTCATGGTTGTAAAGTGAACCATAACTATGAGTAAGAGGCTATGAGGCATTTTAGGAATTGTCTCCCTTCTTCTTGATCTATGTCGTGCTTAGGAGTTAAGGTAAGTCTTTCCCCTAATGAATGTTCTTAGCTATGCTAGATCATGTCGATCCCAAGAGGAAGAAGAGCTCATACCCCAAAGGATAATCGGCTCATGAAGAGTTCTGGAATGTTATTGCCATGTTAGCTCAAGTTGTGAGTAATCGAATAAACCAAAAGGCCCGAGCCCCTCATGCTCCTACTTCGGCATCTAAGATAAAGGACTTCAGGAGGATGAACCCATTGGAGTTCCATGGATCTAAAGTGGATGAGGCCCCTCAAGAATTTATTAATGAGGTGTACAAAGTGTTGTCTAATATGGGTGTTAAATCGGAGGAGAATGCGGAGTTGGCGGCTTACCAATTCAAGGTGGTGGCCCTAATATGATTTACACAATAGAAGGAGGACAAGGGGAACAATGTGATCCTTTAGGAGGAGTTTAAGGTGGTGTTTCTCAACCGGTTCTTCCCTCTTGAACTTAGAGAGGCAAAAATGATGGAGTTCATGAACTTGAAGAAAGGGTCTATGAGTGTGAGGGAGCATTCCCACAATTTTAACCAATTCTCTAAATATGCTACACAATTGGTTGCTGAACCAAGGTCTAAAATGAACAATTTGTGATGGGGGTATCCGATTTGGTTAATGAGGAGTGTCTTGCAGCTATGTTGATAAGTGACATTGAATTGTGCCACCTAATGACTTATGCGGAACCATTGGAAGGGAGAAGCTTAGAAAAAAGAGGAGTGGTGAGGCCAAAAGGGCCTGTTTTGAAGGTAAATTCCAAAGTCTCAAAGGTAGCCAGATTCATTAAGGCCAAGGGTCTTCTTATGCTCCTAATAAAAGGTTTGCTAATGACAACCCAAGGGTCCAAGATGATGGTAGTGTGGTGCCTAATGCTATGTGTCCAAAATGTGGTAAGAGTCATAGTGGCACATGCTTGAGGGATACTAATGCTTATTATAGTTGTGGGGAAGTGTGGCATAAGGTGATGGATTTCCCTTGTAACCAGAACAAGGGTAAGGATGTTCATCCACTAGATCCTAATGTGGTTCCTAAGGGGAGAGGTGGCCAACAAGGTGGTTCCCCAAGGCACAATAGGTTCTATGCTCTTAAAGGGAGACAAGGGGTAGATAAGGTGTCCGATGTCGTGACTAGTATGTTAAAAGTGTTTGATTTTTGATGTGTATGCATTGATAGACCCGGGTGCCACTCTTTCTTTTGTTAGTCTTTTTGTTGTTGTCACGACCCAAGCTAGGGCCTAGACATGACACCGCGCATGGGGAATTTGAAGGGATCCCAAGCAAGCCTCTTAAAATATCATTACACATCCTTGGTTGCGGAAGAAATAAAATATAATAAGAGATAATAAATAGTGATAAGTAGGGCTAGGGGACAACTTTCATATAAAAAACATCAAAAGTCAAGAGAAAGTCAAGATCATAGCATAATGCAAAACATGTCCAAAAACACCTCTAAAACTTAAATACTTAGTGGGAGCCGAAACAAGCAACTGGGCTCACACTTATAGTCAAAATATACAATAAAGAAAGAGAGTTGTAATACATGACATAAGAGCATAAACATTGTTCCCAGAATGGAGGATTCACCAACTAGCTTGAGAGAGAGATCGTACTAGCCAAGCGTAGGAGGATGATCAAGTGGGGCTCAAGTTCCTACATGGTAACATCATGTAGGCATAGAGTATGCGTTAGTACGTCTGAATGTACTAAGTATGTAGGATACAATGCAACAAGAGACAGGCAACATAATCGAAATGTATAATGATAAGCAATAGATAGAATAATAACAATATGGCTTGTATGATCTATGCTTAACTAAATCATGCTTACATATAGCAGAATACATGTGTAAGAAGAGACCATAATTGTAGAACCCATAGTTTACTAAGGTACAAATCCCTTTGGTTGGTTGGTGGATCATCGCACCCTACCATCCATGATGATTAATGTACTAGCCCCTTAACTCGGTTATTGAGGTACGAAACCCTTGATTTGTCTGTCGATAGTCGCACTGTACCACCCTAAGTGATTGAGGTATTAACCCCTCAATCCGGTTACCAAGCCACAACCCCTTGGTTAGTATCAAGGTGCATTCCTCACGACCTTGTTATCCGAGCTCTTAAGCCCCCGAGTAAGGTATGGTCACTTTCCAACACTGTATAGGAGAATATCATATACTTACATTCCTTTCATTATCATAAAGTCATTCAGCTCATAATACATGCATTGGGCCTTCATTTCCTCAAAATACATTATCCGGATATTTCATCAAACACTTGGTGGGTGTGAAGTGCTAGTATAAAATCATGCATTTCAAGAGTAGAATCATGCTAGAAAATTCAATGTAAAACCATAAATGCATACTTGGTAACACCCTCAGGTAATATACATGAAAACCCTTCATCAAATATCACAATAAATCATAGATTCATAGCTCCAAACATGCTAAACAATGACAATTTCGTTAAATCCCAGCATAATGCATAGTGAAATTCATAATAAGTAAGACTCATTGGTAAATCAACTTTAAATTATGCAATTTTAGGTAAACGAAATCTTGGGTATCATGGGTGAAAGGAAACCATGAAATAAACCCGCATATCTTGACTTTGGAGAATCCTTAAAGATGATTGGAGATGGAGACTTGAAGCCTGAATGAGAACCTTAAGATTCGAATGAGTTTTGCAACTTGAAATTTGGAGATGAAATATTGTCTAACTGTTTGAGAGAGTATTTGGGAATGTCTTGAATGATATGAGGGTTGTAACATACCACACCTTACACTACTAGTACAATTCAAATAAAACATGACATGGATTGGTTAAACTAGCGCTAACTTTTAAAAGTGCTTGAATCTCGTGTTGATGGACTATATGTTCCTCTTGCGCCTAAGAGGGGCGAGTGTATGCATGTATTTTGTTGAAATGAGGAGATTAAGTCCTTAAAATAAAGTGAGAGAATTGAGGTGCTTGTAGGTCTTAGTAAGCAAGTAGGTGAGTCACCTACTTGATTAGCTTGAATTTGTTAGTTAAACGGAGACGAGGCTCGACGTCGAAATTGTCCAAGTTCGATTACGAATAAAATATGTGTTAAGGATGTACCTTTTGGCCATGGTTTAGCATCATGAATGGACTATATTTTCATCCCAAGGATGATAGTAGAAAAGGCCCAAAGATATCACAAGACTTTTGAAAACTTTAGGCCCAAACTAAGGAGAACAAAATCTGAAAAATAGGCAGCCCAAGTCCAATCAAGTTAGTGCCCCAAAATGCCCAAATGAAAGGAGAAAAGAGATGCATCACCTACTTGATGAAATAAGGATGATAATGCCTTAGTAATTTGACATAATTCCCACTTTAAAAAGGGCCAAAGAAGCTCCCACAAAGTCAATGTTCACGTAAACTTACAAACAAAAAATAGTTATGCTTCAAAGTTCTCTCAACGTGTCTTGACTTGCAAAGCAGCAAAGAAAGAACTTCTAGGGTTCTTATAGAAGCTCTATA